>NEWO01000466.1:227761-256349 GCA_003013225.1 Phalaenopsis aphrodite
GAGCAATAGGAATTTGATGGTAACCAGTAGATCCATCTAAAAAACAAAAATATTTGTGTCCAGCCAGTCTATCTCTATTTGGTCTAAAAATGGTAAAGGGAAGTGATCCTTCCTAGTGGTAGTGTTTAATTTTCTATAATCAATACAAATACGCCACCTAGTAACTTGTCTGATAAGTATTACTTCATTATTCTCTTTTGTTTCAACAGTCACTCCTCCTTTCTTAGAAACACAATGAATTGGACTTACCCAAGCACTGTCTGAAATAGGATATATAATTCTAATATCTAACCATTTCAAAATTTCCTTCTTAACTACTTCTTTCATCATTGGATTTAACCTCCTTTGTGGACCAACTCTTGATTTATATTGTTCATCTAGTATAATTCTGTGCATACAGATCGAAGGACTGATTCTTTTAATATTAGCTAAGGTCCAACCAAAGCTTTCTTATATGTTTTTAATGTATCTAACAGTCTTTGCTCTTGCAAATCATTTAATTCTGAAGATATAATAATAGGTAGTGTAGATGAGTCTCCCAGAAACACATACTTCAAGTGGTTAGGCAATATTTTCAACTCAAGTTTAGGTGGTTTTATAATTGACGGAACTAGATTCTTATCAAGATTTCCTGTAATATCCAACATCTCAAATCTTTCTGAACATAATCTAATTCTTCACTCTCTTATTCGCCAAAAATAACTTCATCACTATCTTCAAATTGTTCTTTCTCTTCAAAGTGTTCTTTAAAATGCTCATTCAATAGTTGTTCACTAATTTCCATGCGAAAACATTCATTTTCTCTTTCAACAACAAGATATTTCATAGATTTTGTGATGTTAAAAGTCACTTCTTTATCGTTAACTCTCATAGTCAATTCTCCTTTTTAAACATCTATCATAGCTTTTCCAGTAGCTAAAAATGGTCTCCCGAAAATGATAGGTATTTCTTTATCTTCCTCCATATCTAAAATAATGAAATCCACAAGAAAGATAAATTTATCAACTTTTACTAACACATCTTCTATAAATCCCTTAAGATAAGTAACTAAATAATCCGCTAACTGAAGAGTTACAGAAGTAGGTGAGACTTCTCCCAATCCTAATTTTTTGAAGATTGATAGAGGCATAAGATGAATGCTGGCTCCCAAATCACATAAAGCTCTTCCATAAAATTTTTGGATGGAGGGAAATATTTGGATAAAGATTTCTGTGAAAGTTCTCCCCAAGTTCTAATAGATCATAGTGTTAACAAATTTAACCACATCTTAGCCTTATCACTAAGTGAAAAAGGAAAAATTCTAAGTCTAACAGCATTGTTTAAAACTTTTTCATATTTAAAGGTAGTACACAGTTCTAAAAAACTAGCAAGCTGTAAATTAGGATCTTCATTTGGTTTACCTCTGAATTGATTATTTTGTACCATTTGGATAATAGCAGATTTAAGCTCAAATGAATTAGCAGCTACAACAGGATTTTGGATAGATAAGTGAATTGCTGTATGATTTGCATAATCTTATAGTGGTCTAGGTTGGTGTTCATTTTCTATTTCTGGATTGTTCATGTTGTTTTCCATTGTATCAAAATTTTTCTAATAGTGCGTTCTAATTCTGAATCATAGGGAATAAGCTTTTCAGGTCCAAATTTAGGCATACAAATTGAAATCAATACACAGAAAAACAGTTAACTAAATATGAAAATAAGTTGCAATTCAAGTAAAAATTTTCTAATAATCCTAATTTGTCCGTTACTCTAATTATGATTCTTGTTTGCTCCCCGGCAATGACGCCAAAAACTTGACAGAGACTTTATATATGCTTAAAAATACAAGTATTTAATACTGCGGCTAAATGATTTAATTCCTCAGCAACGACACCAAAAACTTAATAATGGTTATAGATTTGATAAATATGTATATATAAAATATTCAATAATGGTAAAGTCACGTTACAAGCATACGTATCGCTCAAGTAATATGAGCTCTAATGGAGTCCTAGATATTGATCCCACAGGGAGTAATACTAGAACTACAAACTAAGATTTTAGAAAAGCAATACTTAATCACAACAATGGACTTCAAATTGCATATCTGTCACTAATAGACAATTGAAATAAATATGTAATTTTAATAACTCTTAAATAACTAATTATACTAATAAAGTTTTTAATGTGATATTCAATACATAAGAAAGCATCCTTTTCTTTTTCAAGAAATTATAGTGAATAGATAAAGTGAATTAGTTTAAATTGTATTGTGCCAAATAGGAGCATACCTATTCTTTACCCTTTGGTCCAGACATAAAGAACATTGACTAATCCTACACTTATTTACTGAATCTGTGGCTAGGCTGGGAGGATACCGGCTCTCACTTTGGAGCTCCCACGTTTCCCTCGCCTGAGGGCTAACATCTACACTTCAGCACCCAAACGATAGGACCGAATTGGGGATTTTAGTCTGTCACTCTAAAATCTCCAATTCTACGCCTGATAATTTTATTTCTCTATTTATTTGCACCAAATTTCCAAGGGCTTTGACCTCCGTAAATTATGGATGTAATCTTCACTTTAGTTGTAAAACTCAACATATTTTAACAAATCAATTGGCCCGATTGAAAGTAAATTAAGATTGAAGTGAAAAGATCATCACAACTTCTTTAATATTTTTGTGGCTCAACCAATTCAAATCACCATTTCACAAATCTCAAGACAAGGAGAGATAAAGAAAACTACTTAGAACTCATGGGGAAGACACAACAAAACTCGGAATTCATAGATAAAAGCAAAGTCATACAAACTACAACAAGTAAATAACACTTATCTCTAATTCCTCCCCAAGCGAACTCCTCAAACTTCCTCTGAATCTCTTCCTTTCTTTACAACACATAGAATTCCTCTTCGAAGCGGCAAGGAGGAAAAAATCTCTCACTTTCCCTCCACTCTTACAATCTCTCGAAGAATTCCTCACAATTAGACTCTCTACTCACTACTGGAACCTCACAATTAGAAACATGTGGTTAGAAAAAAGAAAGAAATTGTGAGAGAAATAAAGGAAACTAAAAGATCTAAAGAACATGTTTCTAAGGATTTTAAAAAATTAATATCTACAACTAAAATTAATTTAGAAAGACCACCACCTTTTTTTGCTCAAAGACTTAGACAGTATGAGTTGGATAAATAATTTTCAAAGTTCATGGAACTACTTAAAAAGTTAACGATAAATATTCCTTTCGGTGAAGCTTTAGAACAGATGCCAAGCTACGCAAAATTTATGAAGGATATATTAAACAACAAAAGGAAAATTGGAGATTATGAGATGGTTCCACTAAGTAAGGAGTGCAGTGCTATATTTTAGAAAAAGCTTCCTAAGAAACTTAAAGATCCTTCTAGTTTAACAATTCCTTATGTATTTGGAGAAAGATTATGTGGAAAAGCTTTATGTGATTTACGATCGAGCATTAATGTGATGCCTCTATCTATATTTAAAAGTTTAGGTTTAGCCAATATTTCTCCCACTATTGTAACCCTTCAGTTAATTGATCGATCTATCATTTATCCTAAAGGGGTTATAGAAGATGTGCTTATTAAAGTGGATAAATTTATATTTCCTATGGACTTTATTGTATTAGATATGGAGGAAGATGATGAAAATCTAATTATTTTGGGGAGACCTTTTCTTGTTACTGAACAAGCTATGATAGATGTGCAAAAAAGAGAGTTGACTATGAATATTAATGACCATGAAACCACTTTTGATGTTTTAAAAACTATGAATTATCCAGCTGAGAGAAAAGATGATAATTATTTTTGAATGGATGAAATTGATTATCTAACTGAAGAACATTTCCAAGAAAGTAATTGGAGTAAGTTAACAGATGAGGTTGAAATGAACTTTCATGATGAGTTGAAAACGTTGTTTAAAGAAGACTGTATGTATGTTTAGAAGAGGTGTGAAATGATTGGTATTACCAAAAATAGTAAACTTTTAATTCCATCTTTTGAAAAATCTCACAAACTTAAGATGAATGTACCCCATACAATTATAAAGCTTATATATTTAGGGAATTCATCTACACCACCAGTCTTTATATCTTCAGATTCGACTCAATCACAAGAAGAAACTAAATAGAATGATGAAATCAGTAAAAGATCTTCTAAGAAAGAGTTATTCAAAATCACTGAATGGCATATTCTATGGTATATAGACAAAATGAATGAAATTCTGATGCTGGGGAAACTAGAGTAAACCTTGGATACATCGGGACATCGATATTAGACCAAGCACTTCATGGGAGGCAACCAATGGTTATCTTTATTAATTGTTTAGTGTTATTGTTGTTATGTTGGATTGGATAATAGTGAGATGTTGGACTTTGTTCAGTGTTTGATGTGTAAGAGTGAATTGGATTAACATTTTGAGGTAATTCCTTCGTCATGACTAGATTTGTATATGATTTTTGGTAGTAGCAGATTGATGAGTCTGTTATGACTTAGTTCTCAATCGGAGCTAAGCATTACCTTGAAGCATGTAGAGTTTGGACTTAGACCACTCCATTTCAATTGTATTACTTCCTTTATCTAACTTTGTCTTCACCGGGTATGGTCATGAGCTTACTTAGTGAAAAACATCTGGATGAACTGCACTATTTTTATTTAACAGATTGTGTATACCTTAGACTTAGAGTAACCTTAAAGTTGGCAACACAAGAGGGAATTCTAGTCCATGGGTGATGATGATATAAGGTTTTATAATACACCCACTTTATTAGTGTAGTTTCTTCCGTTAGAAATTGAAAGTAAGAAGGGGAAATGTCAGTAGAAAGGAGAACGAATTAACGTCAGTTCTTCTTTGCTTATGAATCTGTGAGTCTATGTATTGGAGTTTGTGTGTCTTTGTATGTGAGTCAAGTTAAACGAGTCATTGGAGATGACAAAACTTATCTTAATAACTTAAACTTGTTAGCATTTAGCAATTCCTTTATAAAGTGTAAAATGTGTTCCTATTTAATCTTCTGTTTGTACCTGTTCTACTATTTAAAATTCCACTATAGAGTTATGTCAATCACATTTAGGCTATATTTACTTTCTACTACAATATTATGCAATGTGTTATTTATTGATATTTTTGTAGCATGTGTAGTAAATTATAAAAGTGATCTATCCCTGCCTCATATTTTTGTACTTCATTGTTACACATGTTTGAGCTTAAGTTTGGGGGGAAAAGAAAAAAAATTCAAATTTAAACCTTACATGTTTTCAAAAGTAATCTAAATAAAATTTTATTTTATTTCTAATGATTATTGTTATGTGGAGTAATCTTAAGGATGTTAGAATTTTAAGTATAGAAACGGAGTAGGAAAATTTAGTTAATATTTTTGGTGAAAAGGGTGAACCTAGAGTTAAGGATATTTATTGGAGAGCTTGGGAAAATGAATAACTATCTTTAGTAGGAAAAATTATATTTTTTTGAAAAATTAAGGATTCTTAGAATTTTTATTTTCAAGCATTTAAGGCTCTCTTAATTTTAAAAAATATACATCTTTTCAAGTGAAGGAAAGTAATTAGTTTTAACTTTAGAGGAGGATAGTGGAATTCAAAATTATTTAAGGACTTCTTCAGATATACTAATCCTCACATAAAAAAAAAAGAAAAAAAAAATAATGGATCAGAAAGATCCTTAAAAAAAGAAAAAGAAAATGCAAAAAAAGAAGAAAAAAGGAGAAAAAAAAGAAAGTTAGGAGAAGCTTGAGGAGAGGTCCTAATAAAAAATTGATTTCACTTGAGTCTTTCTAGAGTAAAGAACTTAGAACAATTCTAAGCTTACTTTTTATACTTATATTAGTAAAAATTATTTTTAAGAGAGTTCTTAAGTCTAGAAAGTAAAGTTCAAAGGATCCTAAGCTTGAAAAATCTTCATATATTTCTGAACAAGATAGGAAAACAAATTCCCAAGTTTGATGATAAATATTTTAGAACCCGGGCTAGTCTAGTTCACTAGAAGTTCTTCTAATTTGAACTATCACATTTTTAGAACAAAATTTTAGCAATTCTAAAGGAGGACCCATTAACTCTAATCTACATAAATTATTTTAAAAATGTAGTATTACTTTAAGACAACTAATGTTTAAGTTTGGGGGATTTTGATACGCCTAAAAATGTACTATTTTTTATGCTATATTTTATGATGATATTGCTCTTTAAAGGTATATTTTCTTGTGTTTTGTTTGTATATACATCAAATTGAAAATTTTGGAGTGATTGGAGCAAAATGAACAAAAAAGGACCAAAATGGAGCAAACCCGAGCAAATCGGGTCAAATCGGGGCACACTGGAGTCATGGGGACCAAAGTAGGACACTTAAGTGCTTGTACCCAGTGCTTAAGTGCCCAAAATGGTGCTTAGATGCCACCCAGATAGAGAGGAGGGCGCTTATGCGCCCAAAAACGGCCCTTAGGCGCCGGAGACGGTTTTCAACATATCATCCAGAATATACGTCGGATTTGGACGATTTTTGAAGTGGTGCTTCGTGCATCTCTTAGAGATTTCATTGGAAATGAGAAAAGCAACTTTATAGAAGAATTTGGGGTAGTTATATGGAGTTTTGAAGAGGTACTTTAGGCACCATTTGAAAGATTCAATGAATATGGACAGTTTTGAAGAGACACTTAAGAATCTCTTGGGAAATTATAGATAGGGCTTGAAAAAATTTTTAAAACAACTCTTGGACTCTTGAATTAATTGAAAGAGGAGAAGAAGGCTTGGGCGTGAGCCCCAAGTGGGGCGACAAGGTGAGAGAGAGTGTTTGTGTGAGAATTTCTTCTTTTCTTTTCACTTTGATCTTGGAGAGGATTGTAAGGAGATTGCTTTTTTTATACAATGAGAGTTTGATTTCTATCGGATATACATATTTTCATTATATTTTGATTTGAATTTAGTAATTTATTTATATGGTTTCAAAGTCTTGTTCAATGAAAAGTTCTTATTATTTCTCCATGTGTAGCGAGTAATTTTCTTTACTCTTTCCTCTAGTAATGAATTAGGCAAGATATAGGATTGAGTAGAGTGAGAATATATTGTGATGATTTTACTTTCTTCTTCATTTACATGTAAACTTGATCAACTTGCATGTTAAAATCTATTGTGAGAACATGTAAGATCTGAGATGGTATCGTCTCAATCAACTGTGGTAGAATCACATGAGATTGTACTGATGAGAATGTAGTCAATATAGTTGAGTGCAAAAAAGTAGGTAAATAATCTTTAATGGGTGTAGAATTAGAGGACTTTAGAGTGACACGCTAAAGCCCCCAAATTTTGTCTATTGTTTTAGGTTTTGATGCGAGATGTTAGCCTCCAAGTGGAGGGATAAGAGGGAAATCAAGAGTGAGAGCTAATATCTTCCCTGCCTAGCCTGTCTTCAGATCTATTCAAACATCATATTAACCAATGGTGGAGGGATAAGAGGGGAATCTGGAGTGAGAGCTAGTATCTTCCCTGCCTAGCCCGTCTTCAGAACTATTCAAACATCAGATTAACCAATGTTCTTTATAGAATCTCTAGTAAGGGAAAGAATATAATTGCTCCTATTTTTCACAATCTCTTTCACTACATGTTTTACTTTTACACATGTCAATAATTTCATTGCATGAGGAAGAGTACTTTTAATATATAAAACCCCACTTTCTAATTTTTACTAACTATTTTAGTTTAGGAGTAGAATTATTACTGTTGTGAAAATTGCAGGATATAATCAAAACCAAACGTTTATCAACCTTCCAAGCTAAGGAGCGTTACTCTAGAATAAAACTTGTCTTGAAAGCAGTCGTGATTAACCTCAATCTATGTGGGATCGATATTCAAGGCTTAATCAAAAAGCTATATATTACTTAATAATGATACGTATACTTGCATAGAATCCCTATAAATATAATTGAAATCTTACTTTACTTGGGATCAAGTTTTTGGTGCCATTACCGGGGATTAAAATCTTTAAGTAGTGGTGTCAACTTCATAAATCCTAAAATATTAAAAATATCGGGATCGTCTGCCTTGTCATTGAAGTCGATAAAAAAGTGGAAAACTGGTCTATATTTGGTCACCTATGGTAAACCAGTCCAAACACTTCATAAAATGCTCCACTGTGATGGACAGACCGACTTGAATTTGCTTGGAAAGTGACACTACGTGGTCTCACTTAGAGAACATGTCAGCCATCTTCTCCTCCATGTCTTTTTTCTTAGTAGACAACTTGAAATTGAGCCCTTTCCTCCCACTGTTGGTTCAAAAATTTTCAACTAATTCCAAAGCTGCAGATGGTTCAACTTTGCTTTTTTTCTTGATCTCCGACACCTCAGCCATTATCTGACTTGTGAATTTCCTCTTATGTTTCTCATTAACCAAAGATCTCACATGGTAGTTAGAAGAACATAGGACTAGGTATTTATCATCACAATTATAAAATGTCCACATGCATGGCTCAATATGGTGTATGTTTTATCTGTAGCATATGGTAGCTCAAGAAACCCACCTGGGACCTTCTGACACTTGTTTTGGGTAAGTAGTTAGATTTGATGGCGATTCAACCATACTTGGGAAAATTTCCTCTGGGAGTTCTATCTAGAACATGAGGCATGGTTGGTGTCTAAATTGATGATAGGTCCAACCATAACCTCCCACGTCCAAAGGAAGTCAAGGAGTCCACATATGTGCGCTAAGAAAAAATTAGAGTTCGGGACATCTACCAGTGTCGCACTTTTATGGTTGGATTTAGGTGCCACTAAAAGGACAAACTTTTACGAGAGGTTGCATTTAGGTGCCACTAATTTTGGTGAGAAGGCTTAGGTAGCTACTAGGAATCCATGCAACATCTTGATGCCTAAAAATGTGGTGCTTAGGTGCCAAACACCCTTAAGGTGCGAATTTTGATCATTTTTGACATTTTTTTCACGCCGAAAGCTACCAAAATGTTAGGAGGCTAATACCCTCCCAGTTTAGGTGCACTTGCACACTAAGGTTTCATACAATAATATGTGTTGTATCAGTAATTTCAGATTTATGCGTTTGAAATATCAATCCCACAGGGAGTAAGATAGTTAAACTTAAGAAAAGTTCTACCTTACTATGCTTAGATCTTAGCCTGAAAGTAAAGTTAATTTTTGTTATGAGTACTAGTTCTACTGAATTACCACTAATCTTACTAGTTTAATCCTAAAGCAAGTCTACTAATTATAATTGGATTGGTGAAAAATAAGATATAAAGCTACCCTTTCCTGTAATGATCTAAGTGGCATGCAGGAACAAAATACTTTGAATTGCAAATATGGATAGTGACAAATTGGAGTAATTCTCTTCTTTACCCTTTCCTAAGTGCATAAATAAGTTTGGTTAAACTAGTTTTATTTCTATAAACCCTAGTTTGAACCCATCAAAGAGTATCTCCCTATCTATTTGCATCACCCTTAAAATACTTTTGCTTCCATAGCTCTGTCGAGTCATTAAGGACCACGATAAATTTTTACTAATCACTTAGTCAAAATGAAAAGTAAAATAATCTTTGAAGAATACTCATCACATTAAAGAGTAAAACCAATTTTAAAAGCATTCTACTACTCCTACACAACCCACTTATTCATCACAAGAGAAAGGTATGAATAACTATTCACAAAGCATGGGAGAAACACCGTTAAAAAAAATTTAAAATAAAGGAATTCAATAAGATTTATTATTATAAAAAAGTACAACATAAAAGTGCATAATATTTAGTTTTTTTCCTTTACAAAAAAAAATATATATATATATCTCTCCAAAGGATCTCCCAATCTTTGCTGCAATGTTGAGAGAATCTCCTCTCTAATACAACTCTCAATCCTCACCAATATCTCAATACAATAATCAAAGGAAATACAAGTTACTACCCTAACAACTCCCAAGGATTTCCCTTAGGATTTATGCTTCACTTAGCCTTCATCTCCCATCTTCTCCTCTCATTTACTTCACCAAATATGCCAATATATGACCAGCATAACTCCTAGAATTGTGTGAAGAAAACTATTGAAACTTCCCCAAGTAGTTCTAACACTTAGGAGTCATGGAGCTGGCACTTTGGCGCCAAGCTCTCTATCCGGTCGGCTGGGTTATGGTGCCTAGAAGCCCAAGTAGGCAGCACAAAGGCGCTATGGTGTAGTTCCTTGACACTTGAAGGATGGCGCCTAGGCGTCAGTCACTTGATCTTCCTTTAGCTCTATGTCACCTTCGCTTTGCTTCAATTCTTCTCCAATTTGTTTCAGTTCTACTACGTGTTGTACCTGAAAGAAAACAAAAAAATACCCTTCTTTAAAGTGCAATTTCATTCATAAATAGGTGTAAAAGGGAAAGGAAATTAAGAATGCTCTAAGCAATAGCAAAATCCCCTAAACTTAAATGTTAATTTTATTCAAGTAGCACTAAAATTTTAAAATCAATTTCACTAGTTTTGAGGGAGTAGGTGTTGACCTCATTTCTAGTGAGGTCTAAATTCCTCTCCTAGAGCTTGAGATCTAGTCATAGGACTTTTCTATTAACTTTCTTAGAAGACTAATGAGGAGACTCACCCGGCTTAGAAGTTCAAACCACCTCTTGGCTCTTTTGTGAAGTCTCACATGAGTGTTCTCAAGTCTTTAGCTCTTGGTTGTGTTGACTAGGAAAAATGAGTTCCTATAGGATCATGAGTTTATAGGGAGACCCTGGGTGGCTTAGCCATTCACACCCTCATACCTATACAAACCACTAAAATTCACATCCACCTTGTACACATTCATACACCTCACATAATTCACACACAACCTACACACCCTACTCCAACAACATCACCACTACAATGCACATCCACCCACATTCATATATAATGTACACTCCTCCACCAAATACACCGCACATCACAAAACTTACCACCATGAGTCACCCCCACACTCCACATAACTTTACCCAACCCATCGAAATCCCTTAAAGTAAACTCAAGACCAATTGGACCCTCCCTTTGACACTAACTTTGAACTCACCTTTAAACCACAAATTTAAGACCAATTCAGCCACACTTCATGATTGATATCCTCACATAATTTCCTCTCTGTCACAAGCTCAATTTTAATTGACTATGGACCAAATCCAAGCCGAACATCAACCCATCATGAAAAATTCTAAAAGGCCACCAATTTAAAGCCCAACATCCAAATATTTTTAAATCCAAGCTCAGGTGACAAAATTTAGCCCCCTCGTCATCATGATCAATTTAATCAATCCTAAGGTATATAATTTTATGATTAATCAATTAAAAATGGAATTCATGAGAGCCCTTTCAATACTTGGATTTTTCATCCATCACCTTTAATGCAAGCCATGTAAATCATGCATGAGCCATGGGCAAGCCACTTGGCTTCATTCAAGCCATATGGACGCCATGAAGCAATGTAAAAAGCTTATGTGAGCCACCATGCCATTTATGACTAAAGGAGTATCCAAAGTCCACACTTTTTAAAAGCACTTAACCCCTCTCATGCTTCACACTAAGCCATTTGTTAACCCTAATCTCTATGATTGGGACTTCTCAAACCAAACCCCCATGCTGGCAACCAAGCTCTACAACCTTGAGAGTGAGTCAAGCCCATTCCCATGAGCTAAATCCAAGTCAAATGTAAAGTGAACCAAAACACATTAAATTTTAATCCAACCTTCGGACACCTGTCACAAGCAAATTAACTTCACCACTACCCACCATTGATCTTCCATAGTAAGATAACGATCACCCAAGCACCAACACCCCACCATTGCTGGCAAGTGATGCGGGATTTCAGAAAAATTGATATTAAATTAATAATAATGATGCAATTTAATCCAAACAATAATGTAACTTTAATGAAAATAATTTATCTTTAAAACCTCTTTTAAAGTCTCGATTCCCTTTTATATATAACCCAAGAATGCATATCATTCAAGCAATATCATGCTCTAATGGAGTTCTAGATATCAATCCCACAGGGAAGCTGGAAATATACAAAAGCTAGCTATTTATATTCTATTATAAACTAAAAATAAAAATAAAGTAAAGTACAAAGTTTGAAGTCAAACTACTTAAGTGAAATGCTAATAAATATGTTGATGTACGACTATAACAAGAAAATTAAACTAGATGCTAAACTTTCTGATATGCCTAAAATATATAGTGTTTTTAGACACATTTTTATACTTATTTTTTAGATATTGCGCTTTAATGGAAGCTATTTTTGTGTTTTTCTTTCAGGTACAGGTAAAAAAGTGAAAAATGCTTAAAGGAGTGAAAAAGCATCAAATTTGGAGCAAATAAGTGAAAAATGTGCAAAAGTGTTTTGGCGCCTAAGCGTCAGATCCAGTGCTTATGCGCCGGTTAAACTGAGAAGGCCGTGCCTAAGCACCAGAGGCCCCACGCTTAAGCGCCAGTGGTAGTTGTTGGATGAGTAAATTTAGTTTTTATGAATTTTGAAGAGGTTTTTGAGGCACCTATTCGCTTAATATGTGGTTACAACCACCATGGATGAAAATTATTGCAAAAGGATGCATTTCTTTAAGAAATACATTGAATCAAGACACATTTTGAAGAGATACCAAAGCACCTTTTGGAGAATTATAAAAGATGGAAGATTGAGACTTTGAAAGGGGTCCTGAAAGTACTGGGAAAGTTTTGAAAGTTCTAAAAATGGGGAGTTAGTTGGAGAGATTTTCAGGCACCACATACTTATCCTTCTTATTTTAGTTTTATATTGAGAGTGTTGTAAAAGAGAAGAGATTCAAAGGAACTTCAAGAGTTTAGTGGTGGACTTGAGATAAGTTTTTATCTTTTGTTTTAGACTACTTTTAGTTTTAATTGAAACTTGTTGTTGGTTTGACAATGATTTCTACTTTTAAACTAAAGTGTGGGTTGTTTTCTCTATGGATTCTGAGTAGTTTTCTTTATCTTTCTTCTTAAAATGATAAGTAATTAAGTGTTGGTTGGAAGTTCTGGAGAGTATTGATCTTTAATGTTTGAAGAAGTTGTAATGATTTAAATTCATGTACTTCATTTACTTATTGATTTGACCAATCCAGATGTTAAATTTTTTTTGTGAGAACATGTAAGATTCAGGTTGGTATTGTCTCAATCAACAATTGGAAAGAATCACATGAGGTTGTATGAATGAGAATGTAGTTCATATGATTGAGTGCAAATAAATAGGAAAATATTCATTGAAGGGTGTAGAGTTAGAGTACTTTAAAGTGATAGGTTAAAGCCCCCAACTTGGTTTATTTGTTTAGGTCCTGATAGGAGATGTTAGCCACTAGGTGGAGGGAATCGAGGGAACTCTAAAGTGAGAGCTAGTATCTTCCCTACCTAGCCGGTCTTCAGAACTATTCAAACTTTGAATTAGCCAATGTTCTTTATAGCATCTCTAGTAAGGGTAAAGAATATTATTTCTCCAATTTGACATAACACAATATGCATACTTCCACAATAGAATTCCTATACGTATTATTGATTCATGATAAGGAGAAAGATATTTGCATATTTAGTGTTTTTCTTCTATAAAAACTTAAGTTATCTTTTTATGTTTGTTTTGTTTTTGTCAAAATATTAAAATTACCAAAAATATTTAATCTTTCTTTATTGCAAAAACATCTTTAGTTTAATAATTGTTTTTTTTAAATAAAAATTTTTCCAAAAGTGTATATTACATATCTTCCCTATGGGTTTGATATTCAGGTCTTAATCAAAAAGTTCTATATTACTTGATAACAATACGTATACTTGCGTAGTATCCCAATATATATATATATATATATATATATATATATATAAATTAAAAGCTAAACTCTTATTTTTCTTCAAGATAAAATTTTTGGTTTTTTTGCGAAATAAGAAAATATAAGTAAAAAATATAATCAGAATTGTTGTTATACTATTGCATATAAGCAGTTTCGGGATCAAGTTTTTGGCGCCGTTGCCGGGGAAGTAAAGTGAAAATTGTAAAGAATCTATTGATTTAAAAACAAATTTATATTTTTAGAAATCTTATTTAAACTTTAAGTTATTGTATTTTATTTTGTGTGAGTTTAGTTTTATTTTATTTTATGTTGGTGTATGTGTAGTTCAGGTTTTGAAGGACTAGTGCCCTACGATTATGAATTAGAGATAACTGTTAGAAAAATTAAAAAAACCAAAAAAATAAAAATCTTGAAAAATCCAAAAAATTACAGAAATGGCAAACCAAAATGATCAAAATGCTGAAATTCATCAAGAGTTTAGACCTTTAAGAGATTATGTCAGCCCTACTATAGATGAACTTCTTTGTAGAATTAGATAACCTACTGTAGTGGCAAATTCATTTAAGCTTAAACCTGCTATTATCTAAAGGGTATCAAATAATCAGTTTAGGGGATCACCAACTGAAAATCCAAATTTACATCTTGTCAATTTTCTAGAATTATGCACTACATTTAAATACGATGGTGTATCAGATGATGGCCTAAGACTTAGGTTATTTCCTTTCTAACTAAGGAATAAAGCTAAGATGTGGTTGAATTCATTAGCACCTGTATCTATCAAAGCTTGGGGTGATTTAGCAAAAAAAATTCTTTGTTAAATATTTTCCACCATCAAAAACTGTGAAGCTTAGAAATAATATTACATCTTTTAATCAGTTTGAAGGGGAATCTATTTATAAAGCATGGGATAGATTTAAAGAACTCTTAAGAAACTGTCCACACCATGTTATACCAGATTGGTTAATAATTCAAACTTTTTATAATGGATTAGTTGGATCTCTTAGATCAATTATCGATGTCGCTACTGGTGGTTCATTGATGTCAAAACCATTTCATGATGATTATGCTTTAATTGAAGAAATGGCTACCAATAATTTTCAATGGCCTTCTGAGAGGGTGAATCCTAAGAAAGTAGCCAATATTCATGAAACTAATGCATTTACTATGTTAGCAAATCAAGTTGCTGCAATTTCAAGGAAGTTAGACCGATTTGGAATGAATTTTTCTCAATCAATTTCCATGATTGAAGAGAATTACTTAGGCCAAATGGTAGATTCTCAAGCATCATTAGAAACTTTGAATGCCATAAATAACAAGCAGAAAAACTGATATTCAAATTATTATAACCCAGGTTGGAAGAACTGTCCCATCTTTAACTAGAATAACAATTTAGGTGGTAATAATCAGAAATGGGGGAACAACCAGGTAAACCCATTGGGGAACGGGAACAACCAAGGAAATAATAATTATAGATCTACTTATCCTCCAGGTTTCAACAGTAATACACAATTTAAGGAGAATAAGTTGTCTATAGAAGAAGTGGTGTTACAAATGGAAAATCAATTACAAAGTCAAGGAGATACAATTAGAAATATTGATAATCAATTTGGGTAAAAAACAAATTCTTTATGTAATAGATCCCAAAGAACACTTTCTAGTAATACTGAATCAAATCCAAAAGACCAGAATAAAGAGCAAACTATTCAACTTAGAAGTGGAAGAGAGTTGGAAGGTTGGGTTTAAAAAGAAAATGAAGTAAAGAGAGAAGAAAATGAAGAATAAAAAAAGGATGCTCCAAAAGATTCTGAGAGACCTATTTCTCTGCTGAAAACAACGACTTCGTCATCAGAAGTTGGATAAGAAATTTTCAAAATTTTTGGAAATATTTAAGAAGCTTACAATTAATATTCCGTTTGTTGAAGCTTTAGAACAAATGATAAGCTATGTAAAGGTTATGAAGGATATTCTCAACAGAAAAAAGAAGTTTGATGATAATGAGACTGTTGCACTTAGTGAGGAGTGCAGTGCTATAATTCAGAAAAAGCTTGCCGAAAAGCTTAAAGATCCTGGTAGCTTTACAATTTCATGTGCAATAGGAGACAGATTTTGTGGGAAAGCTTTACGTGATTTAGGTGCAAGCATTAACCTTATGCCATTATCAATATTCAAAATATTGAGATTAGGAGAAATAACCCCTACTACTGTAACTCTGTAGTTAGTAGATCATTTGATAACATACCCTAAAGGAGTTATAGAAGATGTCTTAGTGATAGTGGATCAATTTATCTTTCATGTTGATTTCATTATGCTAGATATAGAGGAAGATAAAGAGATATCTGTCATTTTGGAGAGTCTTTTCCTAGCCACAGGAAGTGCAATGATAGATGTGCAAAAATGGGAATTAACAATGCACATCAGTGATCAAACTATTACTTTCAATATTTTAAGATCAATGGATTATCCTGCAAAAGGTAAGGATGATGAATGTTATAGGATGGATGTTATAAGATATCTAAGAGAATGCCATTTCAAAATAATTTATGAAGAAAATTTGAAGAAAATAATTTGGAATACGAGTAAGAAGAGGAATTAGATTGATGTGAAGAACTTTTTAAGGAAGATTCAAACTATGTTCAAGAAAATTTTGAAATTTTGGACATGATAGAAATAGATAAATCACTTTGTCCATCAATTGAAAAAACTCCAGAACTTGAGTTGAAGTTACTTCCTGAACATTTAAAATATGTCTTTTTAGAAGATTCCTCTACTTTACCAGTTATAATTTCCTTAAAATTAACGATGGAAGAAGAAAAAAGGTTGATGAAAATTTTGAAAAATTTTAAGAAAGTCTTTGGATAGACAATTGCTGATATTAAATGAATCAGTCCTTCAATTTGTATGCATAGAATTCATATGGAAGAGAACTGTAAACCCATGGCTGATCCTCAAAGGAGACTGAATCCTGTTATGAAAGAAGTTGTTAAGAAAGAAATTTTAAAGTGGTTAGATGCTGGAATTATCTACCCTATTTCAGATAATGCATGAGTTAGTCCAATTCATAGCATTCCTAAGAAAGGAGGAGTAACTGTAACTATGAATGAACTTAATGAATTAATACCTACTAAACAAGTTACAAGGTGGTAAATATGCATTGATTATAGAAAATTAAATCTTGTCACTAAGAAAGATCATTTTCCATTACCCTTTCTAGATCAAATGCTGGATAGACTAGTTGGGCATAAATACTTTTATTTTCTGGATGGATATACTAATTATGACGAAATACAAATATCTCCTGAGGATCAAGAGAAAATAACTTTTGTCAGTCCTTATGGTACTTTTGCTTTTAGAAAGATGCCATTTGGTTTATGTAATGCCCCTACCATATTTTAAAGATGTATGATGGCAATTTTTTGTGATTTAACTGAAAAAATGATTGAAGTATTCATGGATGATTTTTTAGTGTTTGGAACTTCATTTGACTTATGTTTAGAACATTTATCTAAAGTTCTTAAGCGCTGTGAAGAAATAAATTTAGTCTTTAATTGGAAAAAATGCAAATTTATGGTAGTAAGAGGAATTGTATTAGGTCACCAAATATCATAAAATTGAATGGAAGTAGATCCTGCTAAAATTCAAGTGATCACTAATTTACCTTATTGTCTGCGCTATTTTTTTGGTTGGAGGAGTTGCTCGTAAGAAGATGTCGGTCACCGGAATCAAAATCCCATCGCCCGCTTTGGAAGGATGCTTTAATTTACATATATATTTAGTTTTGAAAAATATGAAATCAAACTAACCCCATATTTTTCATAGTTTAAACGAAAGAGCGTTTTACCTCAAATCCTGTATCCATCCCAAATGATAAACACAAGACTTGAGGATGAGGCTCGATGAAATAAACTAAGGAATATATGACATTCGTTTGGACTGCGAAACCATTTTATTTACTGACATGTTCCCCTATTTAATATATAGAATTAAATAGGGTTTATATTAAGCTAGGTTTGGACATGCTTCCTATAAGGGCAAGCCCCTATAGTTAATTACATCTTAAATGACCAAAGTCACCTAATAAGACTCTCAATAAAAATCAAGAAATATTATCTTCTAGGATTTCAAAATGATAGGACTTTTTAATGAGATCGGACAAAGAGGTGTGAAAGGGTATTGGTTCAAAATTAGAACATTTTGTTATAAATTTCAAAGGAGGAAGAACTAGGGTAGTCATGGGTCCAGAGGAAAACCTCGGTGACTTCCCAAGCTATCCTAATGTTTGGCTTAGTTTGAGGAGAAATGTTTAAGTGTTTCATCCTACCAATTTTATTAGTTAGGGCTTACATTCGTGTGAAACGATCACACAAATAGCCTGGAAAATGTGAGGATTTAGGTCGTGATGGACGACAACCTTGGAATCCTAAGACGAGTTAGAGCTTATATTGTATAGCAGAGCTGTACAAAGGCCTAAAGATAAGGTGAGGATTTACGTTGCGTAAGCAAGGAACCTCAAAGTCCTATGGATTTATTGTTTGTATATAAGGAAGGAAGATTGGTTTAGCTGGGGAAGATAGGTTTTGTTGATGAAGATGATCGTACTGCCCACCATGCTAGCTTCAAGCTCCTTGCTATGATGAGTTTGAGTTTTCTAGTGTGTAAAGTTATAATGTCAAATCAAGTGACCCTATGGTTAAAGTTCTTTAAATTTTAAGGGGGCATGTTAAAGTTGATTAGAGCGACACCGGTTAGGATCCTACGGTTCCCTCATTCCAGCACCAATATTTTCTATTGGATTCACTTAGTCCAAATGAAATTACTAAACTCAATTTAATGAGTTCCATAATTTCATTTAAACTGTGGGAAGCCTCGTTAGCAACAGTAGGTTACCTCCTCTAAGGAATCCCCAATCATCTGATAGCGATGTCTTAATTTAGTTGAAGTTGTAGTTTTATGTGATGTTTGTGATTAAATTTTGAGTTATTTTATATTTTGAATGTTGTGGAGGTGAATTTTATCTTAGTTGATTTTAATTTTAGTTTTGGTTCTGGTTTTGGTTTTGTGGCTATCCTGATAGTTTTAGTTTCCATGCAAGGTTGCGTCATTGTACCTCAAATCCTGTATCTATCCCAAATGATAAACACAAGACTTGAGGATGAGGCTCGATCAAATAAACTAAGGAATATATGACATTCGTTTGGTCTGCAAAACCATTTTATTTGCTGACATGCTCCCTTATTTAATATACAGAATTAAATAGGGTTTATATTAAGCTGGGTTTGGACATGCTTCCTATAGGATTTCAAAATGATAGGACTTTTTAATGAGATCGGACAAAGAGGTGTGAAAGGGGATTGGTTCAAAATTAGAACATTTTGTTATAAATTTCAAAGGAGGAAGAACTAGGGGATGTCATGGGTCCAGAGGAAAACCTCGGTGACTTCCCAAGCTATCCTAATGTTTGGCTTCAGTTTGAGGAGAAATGTTTAAGTTTTTCATCCTACCAATTTTATTAGTTAGGGCTTACATTCGTGTGAAACGATCACACAAATAGCCTGGAAAATGTGAGGATTTAGATCGTGACGAACGACAACCTCAGAATCCTAAGACAAGTTAGGGCTTATATTGTATAACAGAGCTGTACAAATGCCAAAATATAAGGTGAGGATTTACGTTGTGTAAGCAAGGAAGCTCAAAGTCCTATGGATTTATTGTTTGTATATAAGGAAGGAAGATTGGTTTAGCTGGGGAAGACAGGTTTTGCTGATGAAGATGATCGTACTGCCCACCATGCTAGCTCCAAGCTCCTTGTTGTGACGAGTTTGATTTTTCTAGTGTGTAAAGTTATAATGTCAAATCAAGTGACCCTATGGTTAAAGTTCTTTAAATTTTAAGGGGGCATGTTAAAGTTGATTAGAGCGACACCGGTTAGGATCCTACGGTTCCCTCATTCCAGCACCAATATTTTCTATTGGATTCACTTAGTCCAAATGAAATTACTAAACTCAATTTAATGAGTTCCATAATTTCATTTAAACTGTGGGAAGCCTCGTTAGCAACAGTAGGTTACCTCCTCTAAGGAATCCCCAATCATCTGATAGCGATGTCTTAATTTAGTTGAAGTTGTAGTTTTATGTGATGTTTGTGATTAAATTTTGAGTTATTTTATATTTTGAATGTTGTGGAGGTGAATTTTATCTTGGTTGATTTTAATTCTAGTTTTGGTTCTGGTTTTGGTTTTGTGGCTATCCTGATAGTTTTAGTTTTCATGCAAGGTGGCGTCGTTGTTTAGCATGCAAATTTACAGGTATAAAAGTACAGTATGAAAGTACAAGAAAGACGACGTTGAGAACTGTAAAAGCGTACCTGGCGAGTCTTCTCGTTCTACCACCTGAAACTCAAAAGGCATGTTAACGCAGTTTATATAAAAGAGGGAAGTAAAAATTTGATGACCTACCTAACCCTAGGTCATATCTTGGTGGGTCCTTAGAAGTTTAATTAAGGATGATGTTGCCAAGCAAAATATATTAAGTTTAGTAGATCTCCGAGGTATCCAATAGATCTAGAGAAAGAAGCAGGTACGTGCTACTCTCTCGTTGCCTGGTGGAAAATCCAGAGTCCTTTTAAACTTATTATGTTGCTTAATAATTTATCCTATGAACACCAACGCTCAATGAACATTGATGTCTCAATTATCCCTAAAAGTAAGGTAATTATCATTTGTAATTTAATTTTGAAGATTATATGGGTTAAGACCGTTAAAGAGGCAAGTTAGTGTCATTGGAACACTTAGCCAAATTATTGTCCTAATTGGGTTTGTAGTGTTTGAAAGATGTTTTAATTTTCAATGATGTTTACTTTTCTAATCCTTATTTAAATGAAACTTGATTTAGCCTAAGTCACTACTAAACCCTTAAGACTTAGATGAGTGTCTTAATTAGTTTTGAAAAGATTAAGCTTTAGGTGTTCATAATTCATGATTTGAATCTTATTTGAAAATCAAAATAGGGGTATTAAATTGATTAATTATTGACTTCAAAAGTCATACCTGACCAAAAGAAAATATGTTGAGATTTTCATACCTATTTTACACTAATTTTGATGATATTGCACTTTAAAGTTAAAGAAGGGTATTTTTTATGTTTTATTGCAGGTATGATGAATTATGGTCATTGGAGTAAAGAGAAACAAAACGGTGCAATTTGAAGCAAAAACGAGCAAGAAATGAAATTTTGCACTGTCACCTTTCGATAAGTCTTTCGATGCTTAATCTCTTTTACACTTCTTGCATATTTTTGAATGAAACTACACTATAAAGGAAGGTTGTTTTTATGCTTATTTTGTGGGGCTATCTGTTAGGAACACAACACAATTGAAATGGGGCGAAACAGAGCTAAAACGGAGCGAAACAGTGGAGCTGCGCAGTCTGCTTGCCAACGGTGCCAAAACGGCGCCGACGGCAAGATTTATCTGAGAAGACAGAAAAATGACTGAAAAGCTCGCCGACAGTGCCCTCGAGCCCACCGACGACGCCCGAGACGACTATGAACCGACTTTTGGCAGTTATGGGCCTAAATTCAACGTATTTGGACGCTTTTTGAAAGGACTCTTGTGGCAAATCTTCAAACTTCATCCCTACACTTTAAAAGAACGAATTTAGGTTAGAAAAGTAAGGATTTGTGTGAGACGAATGTTAGGAAAAGTGTGGAGAAAGTTAAGGGTTTTTAGAATAGGAGTAGAAATGTAGATTTCTACCTTTTTGGAGAGATTGGAGAGGAGATATTGAGAGAATTTGTAAGGAGATGTTCTAGCATTACATGGATTGGCGGGAGACTCTGTGGGAGAGATATTCGTCTTTCTTTCAAAGGGAAAAAGCTAAGTATTGTGTTCTTCATTATCTTTTGATTTTTGTAAACACTTATCTAGTGGATTTGCTTTGGTTAAATGAAGCTTCCGTTGTGTTTTCTTCGTGCTTTGTGATGAGCTTCTCTTACTCTCTCTTCTTGTTTGGAAATAATGGCATGAGAAGATTATGCTGTTGTTTTTATTTTACCTTTATTTTGTAATGAGTAGAATTCATGTTTAGAATTTTTTGATGCATGTTAGAAGCGGATTTAATTATCAATGTGATGGTTTTTATCTGCACTTTATTTACATTACAATAAAGGCCTGTTGTAGTGTTAAATTTCGTTATAATTGCATTAAGACCCGAGAGGGTTGTGTAATTCTCAACAAAGTAGAATCACATTTAGATTCCATGGATGGTTAAGTTCATGAGAGTTGAACGCAAATAAATAGAGTAAAATACTTTGATGGGCGTAGAATTGGAGATTTTAGGGTGACAGACTAAAATCCCCAATTTGGTCCTATTATTTGAGTACTAAAGCGGAGATGTTAGCCCTCAGGCGAGGGGAACGTGGGAGCTCCGAAGTGAGAGCCGGTATCTTCCCAGCCTAGCCACGGATTCAGCAAACAAGCATATGATTAGTCAATGTTCTTTATGCCTGGACTAAAGGGTAATGAATAGGATTGCTCCTATTTGGCACATACAATATTTATTGCATCTCATTCCTTTACATTATCCAATTCATTACATAAGAATAGTAGTTTTAATATATCAAAATTCTCCAAACCAATTCATCCAAAAAGGGTTATCTTTAGAATTAATATTTGCATTTAGTCACAGTTACTATCTTTACATTTAACACTTGCATTAAGGAGTAGTTGATAGATAAAACATCATTTTAATTGACATTCCAAACTAAAAACTAATTGTAGTAGACTAGGATTTGACTAAGGACCTCTTATCTCGCTTCTCTGTGGGATCGATAAACGAGACTACACTAGAGCCTTGTATTACTTGAGCGATATGTACACTTGCGTTTGAAATTGTGACTTTACAAAATCATTATAGATATATAAATCTTGGTTCATAAATTCTTGCATATTAAAAGTTTCATCAAGTTGTTAGCGTCATTTTTTAGGGTTTAAATCTTCTAGTAGTGGTTTCAATTTCTTGTATTTTTAGGTATATAAAAAGTCACTGTCAATACCCTTAAGTCCTGGGTTCATTTTATTTTAATAAACTTCCAAATTCTAATAATTTTTAGAAATTTATTAACTTATCTTTTCAATTAAGAAAGTGAGGTTGGTTTCTACCAATTAACCCCTGGTGCTTCAAACATCCAAATTAAGATCAGAGGTTACCCATTTTCCTCCTTGAATTAAACCTAAATGTTAATAAAGGCTAAATTTCCAAAATTACACATTTGCTTCTAAGGCTCTAACACTTCATAATTTGTCAAATTCAATTCAAATGACTTTAAAAATTGTATCCTACCTCATTCATGGGACTATTAAGACATCATAGGAGAAAATGTGGTTTTTGAAAATTTAATTTAATTTATATAATTATTTTCATGCAAAAATAAGATATTTCAAAGAAAATTCCTAACTTGACCAAGGTAAATCCTAATGCCTTCAAATTTATATTGGAGGTAGACTTAGACCAAAGAAGCCTTTGGACCAAAATTTAATGATTTTTTTAAATTTTATTTGAATTTTAAGAATTATTTTAAATTTTGGGGTATTTATTAAATATAAAATATTTTAAATGGAGAAAATTAAGTTTTATATTTTTAAAAAATCATCCTAAGGTCAAAAAACTTAGAGGAGAGAATTTTATATTTTTTCTAAGTTTTATTTGATTTATTGGAATTATTCTTAGTGAAAACCCATTTTAGCCTTTAAAAATGATTGTTAAGCTTTGAACATCAATATCTTTATTTAGAAAATTAGGAAAAATATTATAATTGTTCTTAAGTTCTTAGGAAGTGATTTAGAATATTTTCATGAATTTTATTATTTTTGTGATTTTTTATGGATTTTAATTATTTAAATATTTAAAATAGGTTAAAAATCAAGTTTTTATTTTAAACTCCATTTTATTTTTAAAAAATATCCTGATCATAGAGAACTCAGGAAATAAGTTTTTAAAAGTGTTTGAGTTATATTTTGATTTTTAAAAATCATTTAAGTGACAAAAAATGTTATTTATCTTTAAAAATCAACTTAAATTACCAAATGAACTTAAAATGCTTTGTAATTTTTATGGTAAGTTCTCTGGATCCTAAATAATAGTGGAGATAAAAAATCAAGTTATTTTGTTGTTTGTATTTTTTAAAATTAATTATCTTAGTGATTTATGGTTTGTGAAGATTAGGTTTATTTTGAATGACTTAGCTCATGAGAAATTTTCCTAAAGGTTCTCTGGTCATCATAAACCTTCCAAAATTTTCTTGGATTTTTTAAAGTAACATGCTAATTTCCGTGATTATTTTAAACCAATAATGCACATAAACTTGAAAAACATGATTCTTTGTCTAGGGACCTCCTCTGACTTTTGAAAAATCAAGGAATGGTTTATAAAATAGAGGCAACAACATACTAAAGTTTCAAGCCATGGTGATATTACTACATGCATGGAGAATCAAAAGATCCAAATCAGTGTTTAATTAATTAAAAAAAACATGCATGACATGGACTTAAAATTATTTCCACATTGTTCTCCTATACTCACTGAGCAAGAGGGTATTTTTATTTTATTTTTATGATTTCTCTACACCAAGATATGAACTTTTAAAGCTAGGGATCATTTTTTGATTTTTTAAATCCCTATTTATCTATTTAAATGCACGGTGCCACATCGACCTACGGCGGGTCCAAAGCTCCACGCGGCGCGCTCCTATATGACGTCGCCATCCACCTCAGTGCTGACTCGACCCACCGTTTATGTTCCAAAGCGCTGTTCAGCTTGATATCGACCGTCCATCCGATACACGCGCGATCGAAAGGCTCCCCGTCATCGTCCCCCGATAGCCTAGCCCGAGAATCGTCCATCTTCTAGCCTTAAGATCTCTCTCATTTCTTATCCAAATTGGATGAATTTTTTTTTAATTGCTTGGCTAAACTAGACAATCACATCCATAAGGTTATGATGCCATGAAATCAACTCAAAATTAATGGAGAGTTCAAATAGGCTCGAGAGGAAGAGAACTTTTATACATTTACTCTGAGAAGTGAAGCTTCGATCAGAGAGTCTTGGCATGCTTATCGTGAGCCAAAGAGGCTAGGGATTGAGTCTCTGGTCTTGGTGTAGGGCCTAGATATGATTTTGATCAGGGCTGAATTTGGGTGTTGGTCTAGAGCTATGGTAGAGGCTCAATGAGAGGGGGATTTGATAGGGCTTAAGCTTCTTTCACAGTTGTGAAGGTGTGGGTGAAGTTAATTTGAGTTTGATGGACTGTGGAGGTGTATTGGGCTCTGTCCTAATTTCCGACAAGATTTCAAGCTCAAAATTGTACTCTGGTAGTGGAAATTGGTGAGGGAAAACAGTTAGAATGCATTGAGGGGATCTTAGGGAAGCTCTATGGTTAGTTTGGAGATATCTCTCTAAGAAATTTTCAGCACCTCTTCCCATGGCCGTGGGAGGTGCTTTTTATAAAAATGGCTAAGGGGTGACTGTCATGGCCAATTAGGGGGTGCATTGTGCTACTTACATGGAGGGCAGAGGAGCTCTACAATTTAATTTGGTCGAACTGGCCTCTAGGTTTGATTTGGGTGATGTTTCATGGGGGTGGCTCTCATTTTTGAGCTTCTCCGGTGACTAGGCCCACCAGCCATGGCAGGGGGAGGTGGCTAGGTGCTTAGGGCATCCAGGAGAATCTGTCAAAAGCAACTTAATGTGTTTAGGCTTTATTTTGGCAAAAGTATCCTAAGCTTAAGCAAATATGGCATGAAATCCCTTAATTTAGGGGACCTTTGGTACATGGCTTAGTTTAGTTGCTTTTAAGAGGTTTAGGTTGGTCATTAGGGTCCAAATAGTGGTTGTGGAATCATTAATTTGGAGACTTTGGGGTAGTTAGGCCATCTTTAGTGCATGGGTTCAATATGGGTTCAAGTGATCAAAGTTTGGGTTTGGGATAGGCTATCCATGTCAATTAGCCTTATTGATTGATCAACATTGTAGGTCAATTTGAGTTCAATTGGTAGGCCAATTTGAAGGATTTTTGAAATTTGGACAATTTGGGCATGTTGGGTTGGACATGGGTCTACATTGGGCTAGGCTATGGATAAGTCCAAATTTAATGGTCCACATGCTCAAGGGACATGTTGTGAAGATTTTTTATGAAGGAATAGAGTGAAAATTTTTGGGCTAAGGCCATCAATTTGGTGAGATTTTGAGACATGGCCAATTTGGGGTAACTTTGGGGCTTTTTGGACTTAGGTTGAAATCAAATAAAATTGAGGCCTCACCAAGGCCAATTAAAGGTCAATTTTGATGTATGTGGATGTTATGAAGGTTTTTTCAACACAAATTGTGGCCAATTGAGTGGACTATGGGTTTAATTTGGTGGAACCAAGTCATAGGGTCAAAATTGAGTTTTTGGTTTGGCTCAAAATTGGGTTCAAATCATGGACCAATTAAGCTTGTATTTGGTCTATATTGGTCATATCAATGGTGAATTTGAGTTTAGAATTGAAATTGGTGTAAATTGAGACCAATTGGATAGACATTTGGGGTAATTTGGGGGAAATATGGGCCTTTAAAAGGCAATTTGGGAGTTTTGGTCAAAGATGGTCAAATTGGCCTAATTGGGTCATGTGATAGTTGATAAAAATAAAATTGGAAAGATTTGGGAGGTTTTGGGAATTTTTAAGATTTTTTAGAATTTTTGGAATTTTGGGGTAAGGAGGGGTATTTTGGTAATTTGACTAATTTTGATGACTTTGGGTAGTTTGGATGTTTTCAATGTGTTTGAAATGATTTTTGAACCAAGTTGGGTATTTTGGGTAGATTTGGGAATTTTGACCAAATTATGGGTTCCAAGGGTATCTAGGTAATTTGGGGGAATTTATGGGCAAAAAGATAGGTTGGGTATCTTGGTAGAGTTGGAGTACCAACCACCATTAATAAGCCCTAGTTTGGGTCCTCTATGTAGTGGTCTTTGTCAAACCCTAGCCTAGGGCTAGTGGATTTAAGGGACCACCTACAGGAGTCTCCCAAAAGTATCAAGGGACCAAAGCCTAAAAGTTTAAGTTTAGGGTCGTGAGTGATTGTGAGTGCAAGTGATTGCAAGTGAGTGCCTTAACCCTAGACCAACAGCCAGGGTCAATCCTAAGGTCCAGCAGTCCAAAGGGTAACTCATCTTGTGTTCCCCCATAGTGCCCCACCTACTAAGTGCTAGAGGCTAGGACCATTATGGGAAACTTCAAGTTGAGTAGAGAAGAGTTTGAATTTCTAATGGTGAGGGTTCCTTGTCTAGTTTTCTAAGAATATTCAATAGGAAAGTCTGATGGCTAGACCTTAGGCTACTAAAGAGGAAAAACTAAACCTCAACCAAAAGTGAGTTCAACACTTATTCAATAAATGTAAGGAAAATTAGGAGTTTTATTGGACATGCTAGATTCTACAAGTGATATATTAAACACTTTTCAAAGATTGCTAAGCCTTTGTGCCATTTACTAAAGAAAGATGCAATTTTCAATTTTGATTAAGAATGCCTAAGACCTTTTAATTTATTAAAAGAAAAATTAATCACTGCACCAATTATAGTTTCACCAAATTGGGGAAAACCTTTTGAATTGATGTGTGATGCTAATGATTATACTATAGGAGATGTTTTAGGACAAAGATATGATAAAATTTTCAAAGTAATTTACTATGCTAGTGAAACTCGAATCAATTATACGATAACTGAAAAAGAGTTATTAGCAATAGTATATACTTTTGATAAATTTAGATCATATTTAATTGGAACTTATTGTGTAGTGCATACAGATCATTCTGGTATTAAGTACTTAATGAAAAAGAAGGATGCTAAACCTAGACTTATAAGATGGATTCTTTTTTTGTAAGAATTTGATTTTAAAATAATAGATCAAAAGGGGATTGAAAATGAAATTACTGATCATTTGTCTAGGCTTGAGTTAGAAAAACCACTATGTTTTGAAAAAGAAATTAATGAAAATTTTCGAGATGAAAAATTGTTCATTATTATTGAGTGGCGTGTTTCGTGGTATGCGGACATTGTGAACTTTATTGTTAGTGATATTATACTCTATAGAATGACATACCAACAAAACAGAAAATTTAATGAAACTCAAATCAATTATATAACAACTGAAAAAGAGTTATTAGCAATAGTACATGTTTTTCATAAATTTAGATCATATTTAATTGGAGCTCATTGTGTAGTGCATACAGATCATTATGCTATTAAGTACTTAAAGAAAAAGAAGGATGTTAAACCTAGACTTATAAGATGGATTCTTCTTTTGCAAGAATTTGATTTTGAATTGGTAGATCAAATGGGGACTGAAAGTCGAATTGCTGATCATTTTTTCCAGGCTTGAGTTAGAAAAGCCACTCTGTCTTGAAAAAGAATTTAATGAACATTTTCTAGATGAAAAATTGTTCATTATTATTGAGTGGCGTGTTTCGTGGTATGCCGACATTGTGAACTTTATTGTTAGCGATATTATACTCTATAGAATGACATACTAACAAAACAGGAAATTTAATGAAACTCAAATCAATTATATAACAACTGAATTAGCAATAGTACATGCTTTTGATAAATTTAGATCATATTTAATTGGAGCTCATTGTGTAGTGCATACAAATCATTATGCTATTAAGTTGTTGACCTCACTTTTGGTTGAGGTCTAGAAACTTCTTTAGTAGCCTAGGTCTAGCCATAGGACTTTCCTATTGACTAGTCTTAGAA
>NEWO01000466.1:269797-345624 GCA_003013225.1 Phalaenopsis aphrodite
TAAATTGATTCCCCTTCAAACTGACAAAAATATATAATATCATTTCTAAGCTTAGCAATTTTTGAAGGTGGGAAATATTTAGATAAAAACTATTGTGATAAGTCTCCCCAAGTTCTGATGGATCTGGGTGTTAATGAGTAACCACATCTTAGCTTTATCTCTCAATGAAAAAGAAAAAAGTTTAAGTTTACCAGTATCATTCAACACTCCATCATATTTAAATGTAGTACACAATTCTAGAGAACTAGCAAGGTGTAAATTTGGATCTTCATTTGGTGTTCCTCCAAACTGATTATTTTGTATCATTTGGATAATAGCAATTTTAAGCACAAATGAATTGGCAACTACAGTAGGGTTTTGTATACTCAAATGAATTTCATCTGCTGTAAGATTAGCATAATCCCTTAAAGTTCTCTGATGATGTTCATTCTCATTTCCAGCATTACTTGAGTTGCAAGCCATTTTGCTAGAATGATTTTTCACTTTTTTATTGTTTTAGAATTTTTCTAACAGTTCTTTCTAATTAAGAATCGTAAGGTACTAAGTTTTCACATCTTTTATTATGCATAAACAATATAAAAAAGTACCTAAAAATAAGCGATACACATAAACAAGAAAATTTTCAAACTAAACTACAAATACTTTTTTTAAAAATAAAATAACTAATGTTTTATGTTACTTCACCGGCAACGACGCCAAAAACTTGATGCGAGATTCAGGAAAATTGATGTTAAATTAATAATAATAATTCAATGTAACCCAAAAAATAATGTAACTTTATTGAAAATAATTTGTATTTAAAACCTCTTTTAAAGTCTCAATTCTCTTTTACATATAACGCAAGTATAAGTATCGTTCAAGTAATACAGGGCTCTGATGGAGTCCTAGATATAGATCTCACAGAGAAGCTGGAAATATATATAAGCTAGCTATTTATATTCTGTTATGAACACAAAATTAAAATAAAGTAAAGTATGAAGTTAAACTACTCAAGTGAAATGTTATTAATTACGCAGATGTACGACTATAACAAGTATATTAAACTAGATGTTAAACCTTCAAAAGTAAACTACTGAAATAAAATAAAGATTTTTGTTGACAAAAAGTTCAAGTCCGAGAAAACATCCTTCTCCTTTACAATGAAAATATGGCTTGTGAAGAAATTTAAATCATTTGAAAAATATATTTAAAAATTATTTTGTGTCAAATAGGAGCAATCATATTCTCTACCCTCTCCCGAGCGTTATAAAGAACATTGACTAATCTAGAGTTTGGTCTCTAATCCTATGGTTAGGCTAGGAGGATACTGGTTATCACTCCAAAGCTCCCACTACTCCCTCACCTGAGGGCTAACATGCTCGCATTAGTTTCCAATCAACTGAACCAAATTGGGGATTCTAATCTATCACCTTAAAATCTTTCAATTTTACATCCAACGAAGTATATTTTCCTACGTATTTACACCCAATTCCATGGATGAAATAATCTCCCATGAAATCAAATATGATTCTCCCTTTGTTGCAGAATTCATATACCCTTTTCAGAACATATATTTTTCAACACATTTTAACAATTCAATTAGCAAGATTGAAAAGTAAATGAAGATCAGAGTTCAAATCATCACAACTTATTGACATTTAAAACCGTAGAAAATAAAATCAATTCTTCACAAAACCATTTCTTCAAAGTAGGGATAAGGATAAAGAAGACTACTCATAATTCATGAGAAAGATACGATAAAACATAGATTTCATATATAAAAACAAGCTTACAAATAAAAGAAATGAAAAATACAACTTAACTCATAATCCTTCTCAAGCAAATCTCTAGAAGTTCTCTCTAAGACTTTCCCTCTTTATAATCACTCCCAATTCTCTCTTAGAAATATAATGAAGAAGAAATCTCTCACTTTTTCTCTCCTCTTACAACTCTAGAAGAAAATCTCTTCTTCTCTCTCTCTCTAACTCACGCAAATTCTCTCTCTTTCCCTCTCTTCACACTCTAGAAGTCCTTCCTTTTGGGCTGCTTCCTTTGAAAAGAGTTTCAATTTCCCTCCAAAATTCAAAAGTCAAAACTTTGAATTTCAAAAGATGTGCCTCCTTGATCCAGAGTCAAACCCCTTCAAATTGAAACCTTCCATAGTATCTAAATGCATTGAATCACTCCATGGGGGTTTAGAACAAGTGTTCCATTGAAAATTTGCGCAAAATTTGTCACGAACCACCTTAATTTGAAAATGTCACGCCTGGTGCAGCACTCCAAAATTGGTTGTTTTTGCTCCAAATTTTGTTCTTTTTAATATCCTTTCTCCAAATGCCTAAAGAAGATATATCTGCAACAAAAACACAAAAATACCTTTCTTTAAAGTGCAATATCATGAAAAATAGGCATAAAAAGGTACTTAAAATAGTATATTATTTTTGTGTATCAGCAAGCCCAAAAATGAGAGCCACCCAAATGGGAAATCTCAAAACTCTGCCCATCCAATGTGGCTCACCTTCATTGGACCCTTGCCCCTGCCTCCTCTCCACATAAGCTGCCTTTGACCAAGCAACTGGAGCCATGCCGCACCCCCATTGTAGGGCTTATAAATGTGTCATCCCCATGGCTAAACTAGAGGAGTGCTCAAACCTTGGCAAAACCATGCCAAAATTATTCCAAACCACTCTTATACCCACATGAAGCTCATCCCCATTAACCCTAGGCCTAGTCACTTCGGTCGGTCTTTTAGTTGGAACCACTTTCCTTTATGAGCTATCTTCCTTGGAACTGGGTGAGAACTCTCAAGTTCTTTCTTTCTCTTGTCTCTTGAAGGACGAATCTTTGAAGCAGGAAGCCCAAAAGCTCTCATTAACGCCTATTTGCTCATCGATTTCTTGGCACATGACATCCTTTCTTATAGAAAAAAATGATTGAAAGATACAAAATTCAAGAATGGGGAGGAAAGAGCTAATCTCGCCTTTCTTATAGTGAGATCAACACAGAAATCCATGGTAAGTATAAGTAACTATATCATTTAACTCTCTTATTGTTATGGCGGCTATCGCTATCAATGAAGTAAATTAATTGAAGAACTAAATATGTACATAATTAATGAGGTTGGAAAAATCTCGATGGGTTCAACGAATCGCATGAAGAAAGCAGTAGAAGCACAAATGCCCATCATAGCACCAGTCAGCTAAGTCTTACCCCGTTCGAATGAAACACTGAACAAATTAAAGAATGCCACACGCATCGTTAATGATTTGCCAACGCTGATCAATAAACAGCCGAGAGAATTCCTATTAATCATGCTCACGAAGACGATGAGCAGTCGCAACAAACTTCTTCGGAAGAGGTTATTAAAAATTATTCGTTCTGCTGATATTCTCAGCCAACCGAATAAATAAAAGGTGATCAAACAAGACAGTTACGAAAGTAAAACGATGTCAAATATGGTTGCAAAAATGAAACTGTGTTGGCAGGGGTTATAGGGTCAAATTGTGTTTACATTAATAAAATGTTTCCCTTAAATGGGGACAATTGTATAATTTACCATACCCTTTATATAACTTATAAATAAGAGGGTCAAGTCATAAAGAGTGATTATTAAAACGTTCCACAAAAACTAGTGTGACTTGAACATAATCTTCTCCTACTCTTTTTTCCTCTCACTCGGCCAATGCTCTATTCCTGTGATGTGTTCCACATGTCAATTTGTGATTCAACATGCTTAAAAGCGCAATACATTGATTGGTTAAAAAAAAATTATATATAATTTGATTTGATTTTCAAAAAACCTATCAATCTATCATGTATTTTCTTATGACCTCAAAATAAAAGAACATCTTGGTCTGTTCTTGAGTAAATTATCCCAAATGTTGATAAAATGGATTAATGTAAAAGTTACTCTTAACATAAGATTACATAAATTTTATTCCTAAATAAGTTTTTTTTTTTTTCATTTTGGCATGCCTTCATTATTTACAAATAAGCTGTCAAAAGTGCAGATTCTGAATTTCTTGGGATAATAATTATGTGCATAATCATAGTGGGCAAGGTGAACACTTTATCCTAACTGCATTGCCGCAAATCCAACGAAAGCAATCTCTTTAGTCACAAGAAATACATATATATTATTATAGGTGTCAAGTCATCAAGAATTGATTCAACACAGTTTATTTATATTTTAGTGAAACATCATGATTTCATGCGCTGTAATCATGTCATTCTAAATAAAGATGGAGAGAATCACAAATTTAGTCTCCAATGTCATGATGATTTTCTCAAGACATTAAGATTGTTAATTTGTTTTTTTGAAATTTTCATTGTTGGCTGAATTTGAATTTGCTCAATGTGTCACAATAAAAAAATTTAAGAATATGAAAATACACATCATTTATGAAATGTATTTGATAAAAATTGTAATATTGCTGATACAGCATTTACATACGCACCCCCCAATTTTTATGTGTTTACGTATCTAACTCCATAACTTTGTTTTTTTTTTACATTTTATCACTCAAATTTCATATCACGTCAAAAGTATTATCATTTTAATTTTTTAAATGTGAAATTATGTGTTTCGAGCATCATAGCCACCCACCACCCTTGCCACTACGTTGTCAACACAGCAGCTTTCCTTTGCAAATCAAGGATATATACTCACGACCAAACACATCACATCGTTTGTTGCCAACTGATTCTACACCCAAACAATTTCAGTTACAATGTTATATGTATGTATATATATATATATATATATATATATATATATATATAGAAATCTGACAGAGGCCCAAATATCAATTTCTCATTTATTTTTTCGCCTCATGATGTGAGCCCGCGCTATGTGCCTAAAATTTCAAAGCTCTGCGCCACGGTGGGATCAAAGTCTCTCTCTCTCTCTCAATATATATATATATATATATATATATAAAGGAAATCAATATTTGACAGAGGCCCAAAAATCGATTTCTCATGCGCTTTTTTACCCCATGATGAGAGCCCGCGCTATGTGTCTAAAATTTCAGAGCCCCGCGCCATGGTGAGATAAAATCCTTGACTTGAGGGGACTTACAGTGACCCCACCACTGACAGGCCAAGACTTTTGGCATATGTTATATATATGGACACACACACATACAAAGTGTGTCTCGGATAATATTGAAAGAATACAATTCACGCTATACTGTTTGTTCCCTTTCATGCTCTCTAATTTCATGTTCTAGCCTTTCTCTTGTCTCGATTTTTAAAATGATATCTGCGATGCTTAACAACTCCAGATCATGAATACCTCAACAACATCCTCCATGTCCCAACCCAAATCTTTCATCAACATCCTCAAGAAGAAAAAGTTTTCATTCCACAAGCCCTAAAATTCTTGATTTCCAATATCAATAGAATCATCGACATTCAGCTAACCGGTGAGAATTAGCCCATGTGGCTTCTACAAGTGCTGAAAAATCATTATAGCCAATGAATTCTCTAAATTTCTTACAGAATCCACCCCTAAGCTGCAATCTCTTAACCTCACAAGTCTCTCCATACAAAATATCAATTATTTAATTTGAATCTCTCTTGACCTTATCCTCGCCTTAGCCCTCTGCTCAACCATCAACACCTCAATCCTCCCATACATACTTGATCTCAATTCCTACCTTGATATATGGATAACACTTTAGTGACACCTCCAACCAACAAATAGGTCATGAGTCATAAAACTTAAAAATGAGCTCCATGGCATCACCATGAAAACCCAAAATTCGACTCATTGCCTCTCATCAATCAAAGCTTTCATGGGCAACAAAACAACAACCATATCAAAGATATACATTGAGGACATCATTTTGCATACCCTCAACAATCTACCATCTTAGTATTAAGCCTTTAAGATAGCAATATGAATAGCTGACGCACCAATTATGCTTGAATTTAAATACTCTTAGCTACTCAATGAAGAAATCAATAATCACATTGAGCATTCCAAGGAACACCTTCTCCTAGATAGCAACTTGGTCTTCTAAGCAACCAAAGGTTGAGGCACCAATTGCAATAGGTAATCTAAAAGGTTTAGCCCAATAAGGAATCATCCCCATCCTAAGGACCTCCATTGCAAAAAAGATACCCCCTAACATGCCAAATCTATGGTAAACCTGGCCACAGTGCCAAAACTTTTTGGCATCGTTGTAAACCTAAACTAAACTCTTCTCCAACACAACAAACCTTATTACAAATAGTGTTTACCACAAATTCTCTATCTTCCACAAATAACTAGCTCTTGGATACCAATGCTACCTATAGTCTGACTCACAATATCAACCATTTTCCTTAGCCAACTCCATATAATGGCGCAGTTGAAGTCTTTATGGATAACGACATATATCTCCCCTTTACCTACAATGAACAATGAATTCTTTTAAATCCCACCAAAAACCTTACACCTTTCCAACATCCTTCATGTCCCTAAACTCTTACAATTTTATATCCATTATCAAACTCACTATTGATAATAAATGCATTATCTTCATTTAATTTTTTGGCTTCTCCATCAAGGTCAATGTGTCATGTCAACTCCTCTTAACAGACCACAACCATAAAAAATTGTATCCCCTTCGTTCTTATAGCCCTAAGAATTCAACATCAACTTTAACCATAGAATCTTGCACCATCCAACTTTGGCACAACCATTTTGGACATCCACAAAACTTGATGTTGTCAGATACAGAAAAATCCAATAAATCTCTTTGTATTTCCCCATCCTCCCTATTTTGTAATTCTTGTAGGTCAGTAAAGTGCCATTTGATATCTTGTAAAGATAACATATCTCATAAATAAAAATTATAGATTTAATCATATAGACATTTTGGGTCCTTTCTACATTCCTTCTCAAAATAGTTATACATGTTATATATTATTCATTGATGACTTGTCTCACTTCACATAGATATATCCCATGTATCAAAAATTTGATACCACATGATAATTCATTTTCTAACTATGCTTGAAATTTAGTTCAAAACCTATATTAATATTCTTCAAACCAACAGTGGAGGAGAGTGCATCAGCGAAAACCCTCCAAACCATTCTCTCAAACACCAAAATCTACAAGAAAATTGTTGTCCCTACACACTATAACAAAATGACTTCACCAAATGGAAGCATCATAATTCAGTAGACACTACCTGAACACTTCTCCATCAAGAAAATCTTCCTCTTACCTCCTAGCTAGCAGCTTTTCTCACCTCCTACTATCTTATAAACTTCCAACCCAACCACAATGATGACTTGACCCTATCAACAACTATAAAAATAACCAACAACTTACTCTCACATGAAATTCTTTGGTTTCTCATGGTTCCATGGCTACACCCTTATTCTCGACAAAACAATCTCCAAGGTCCACCCAATGCATATTTATTAGATATTTTGACTTCTAAAAACAATATCACAGTTTTCATCCCACCAGATGGAATATCATCAAGTTAAGGCATGTAAAATTTGACAGAGCAACCTTTCCTTGACAGTTTGAAATAACCCCATGCCACTCCCTCATTACATCCCTCACAATACATTCTACTTCATTTTTTGTATACTCCTGACTCACTTTTCATCAGTTTGACCAAAAACAATAACTCCATCCTCCCCTCAACAAAAAAATAAATGCCATCCCCACCTACATAACTCAGAACAGTAACATACATTTTCTCCTTATCCCTCTCGCCACCACTTAATCCTGATATAAGCACACATCCTATGCTCACATGTCTCAAAATAAACCATCAAAAGCCCTAATCCATCTTCACTTTCACTCACAAATTTCAAACCCCATAAAATGGAATTGACTGATTTCTTATACCCTACAACAAAGAGGCCAACTATTCACACATTACTTTTCATTGCTCTCCATTATAGCTTTTCGATCCTCCAACTTGGCATTCAAAAAAATTTCTACATGACACATTAAATGAAAAAAGTATGCATGCAAAAATCTCCCAGATTTTAAGAGCAACAACACCCACACATTGTTTATCTACTACACAAAGTAATATATGGTTTGAATCAAGTCTCATGACAGCCATTTCTCACATTTTTTCTAACTATCTTAGTAACCTTAGCTTTCATTTAAGAAAATATAGTCCCTCCTTTTTCTCCTAATCTATGTAGATGTTATATTACTTACTAGAAATATAAAATTATTTGTCATTAATTTCCAGCATCAACTAGAACAAAAATTCCAACACAAGAACCTTGGTGAAATCTCCTACTTCTTTAGAATATCAGCAAACTCAACATCAAATTGCTATTTTCTTATTGTAACAAATTCTGCTTAAGAACTTCTATAGAAAACAAGTAAGGTGGTCGTAAACTGACCTCACTTCTCATTCCCAGTAGAGAAAACCAACTCTGCTTTACCCTCTCCCCTGATAACACCATAACATTCTACCAAAAAATAGTTGGCTATCTTCAATATCTAACCATCATTAGGTCAAATATTGTCTTCACTATCAATCAACTATATCAATTCAAGCATAATCCTTAGAGTCAACACTTTGATATTCTCCCATGCTCTCTGTTACATAAAAGGAAACATCACTCTAGGTTTTCCAAAAACAAAAGGAAACCTCATTCCCACCTATTACTTAGAAACCATTTGGGACAGTTGCAACTTATTTAAAAATTGTTGCGTAACAGCTATGTCAGGAAGCTGTTGTGCAAAAGATATTGTGGGAAAGTTGTGTATTTGCTTGTTTTGTGTATTTGTGCAACAATTTTGTCAAAGTTGTTTATGAAAAAATGACCTTTTTGCTCCTATTTTATTATGATATTTATATAAGAATCAATCTTGGTTGCACATTTCATACATCAAAAAAGATATACAATTTGAATATTGCATAATAAAAACTGGCACCTCAATAAAAAGTAGCACAGCCATCAAAATTAAAAATTAAATTATTAAAATTCCAATTCATATTATCATAGTGTTGAATTTAAAATACAGGCAATTAATTTCATGAGATATTCTCTCCTCCAATGAAACTTTCAAGTCTGCTCACTGATAGAGGTGGAATCATTAAACATATCTTCCCACCTAAGGAAGTCACAAGTCCCTGATATATTCCCTGAACACCTATAAAATTGTATCTCATAGTTATGATCTCATTATAAAATAAGAAGAGAACATTACACTCCACAGTTACAATACAATACTCTAGAGCCATGGAAAGATCTTGAGCTCATATTTTTTAAGATTTAAAGTCATGAAGCACAGACCCTTAGATGCAATATTAATAAAAATAATAATAGATATAAACAATTAAAGTTTTATAAAGTTGTAAGGTATTAAACCGTAAAGTATAAACCAAGAAAAATCTATCATTACAAGTAGATAGTGGGCCTTGAAGAGAAAGGGCTCATGGTTTCTTTTAAACCACATAAAATTGAGCTTTTATGTGTCACAAAAGCATACCACCTCAAAGGCCATCTGGAGGGACCCTAACAATCATACTACTTAAAAAGGACGGGAACTTGCTTGCCATGATAGCGATTTCATACATGCATAACCAATTACAACATATAGGCTATCCAAAAAAACCTGTAAGGTCATATATTTCATCATAGACCTCCAAAATAAAAATAGAATACGAAATTAATAATCTTATGAAATATTAAACCCATGGCTGTCTCGGAGGCCATTCATGTTGGAAAATATAAATGCAAAAGATATGCAAATAAAAGCAGCAACAAATTGAGATTCGAAAAGAACAATGTTGTACAAATTGTCACTATAATAAACATTAAGTGCTTTCACAACACATGTTAGAAAAAGAAATAAAAAAAAAACATACAACAACCTTTCACCTGCTAGTTATGACATCTGTAAATTGCTTTCTCAACTCCATCGTCTCCCCAACACCTTCCCTATGTTGGGTACAAGACTCGGGCAAATCACTTTCAGCCTGTTATATTGATTGCCCTAAGCATTATTCATATGCTTCAGCAGGGACATGTGATTGATCTACATCAACCCTACTGAAGTAAATCTCACCACATGAGGATACCAACAAATGTAATTTTAGAGAGCCATTATAAAGACGAAAATTTGCACTCATTTGTTGAACATATATGTTGGCATATCTCACAGAATAACCTTTTTTTTCTTCCAACCACAAATGTTTTTTTAAATTACACCACAAGCCTCTTGTTAAACATATTTTTTGTACCTTGGGCAATGTTGCTAGCTCTTTCAAAATCAAAAATATGGTATCTGATATCAGGAAAGGGTTTTGAGAAACCCTCATAGTATTGAATATCCAACATCAATCAAATAATAATTCTCTGATACAATTGTAACCATTAGTATTTCATTGAAAGTTCCATTTCATTTATTCATATTTAAGCAAACCCGAGGTTGGCTTCAAAAACTTCAATTATTGAGTTCGTGTGGTAAATTTGAATATGTGACTTTTGTGTGCACAACATTTCCATGTGACCTTATCAAAAGTGAAGCACTTGCTAAATCACACACAACTATTACTTTTTGTGTGGGAGAACCACATCATCAATGTATACAATCTTTTTCTTGCTTGACATGCGTGTATTTATATGTGTTTAAGTAAATTTAAGAAAATATAAAAACAAACATTTACCTTAAAATGTTGCATATAAATTGGTCTTGTGAAATCTCCACGAGGGTTCTTCTGGAATGTGGGGACTCGAGTCTAATAATGTTTTTATGATAAGCTAATATGAGCATTCAATCCAATTAAAAATATCTACTAGTTGTTTTGATGAGTGTTGGAATCACTCCATGGTAGTTCTTATAGATTCATTTATGATAAAAAAATAGAGGGTTATAGCTAACACCTCTTTTGAATTCATCCTGGAGAAGTCATAAAGTCCACAATTTATTTGTAATTCTTCTAACAGATTAATGAATACGGGTTGTGTCATACATAACATATTGTTTAATATTGTCAAGTGACCTACAAGCAACTCCCCAACCAACTTATCACTCATACATTAAGCTTAATGCAATAACAATTTCTCTTTTTCATCCTTTTCTATCTATGTTATTCATTTTTTATGAAGCTTCCACATATAAATAATACTGAATTATTTATAACATGAATTAAACAAAAAGCAATAATAATGAAAGTTCCAACATCAATGAAGAGGTTGTATTTATTGTAAGGATGTCCTCATAAAATAAATCTAAATATGTCTAAGAAATAAAATTCAAGCATAATGAAAGTAGTATAAATAAGTTGCTTCCAACAAATAAAAAATAAAAAATAAAGAATCCAACAAATAAAAAAAATTCATGCATTCAGGTTGTCATGAAAATAACATAAGTGGTCAGCGGTCATCGACATAAAGAACTCTCTCTGGGTTAGGTATTTAAGCAACTTTATATAGAACAAGTAAAATGACTTGTCATTATAAATTTCTAGAGTTGCTTCCAAATTTTTCTTGATTTACAAAATAAAAATTTCTTGTAATATTCTATGGTCATTGGTGCATGAATCAATTAACTGTGAAAGTTGACTTTTAATGAATACTGCACTATCTTTTCTTATTTTCTTAACCCTAGGATGCTTGAATTAACTAGTAGATTCAACTTCAATGAGATTAAGGTTGGGGCCTTCATTGGATTTAGCATTTTGACATCTACATGCTCAGCTCTGCAACAAACCCTCTCTCGCTTGGGGTCCATGCGTTATCACCCATGGCCATTAATCCACCAAATAGACGATCCAACTTTTCTTCTAATTCAGGGTCAATGTTGTTGCATTTAACAAGATCTAAAAATTCATGAATGAACTACTTGTAGACGTAATTGAAAAAAAAATGAAGGATTTGACATTTCATAAATTTTCACCTCCAATCTCTCAGCCCACCATTCATTTGATGCATCGATGGTTCAATTTCTAGATCCCTTCCCAAGCTCGTGGATCCCCACTTTAACTCATTCCATTTTTTTCCAATCTTTCTTCAATTGATCCCACTTCTTTTCTTAAAATGCATTCTATCATAATCCCCTTCCTATGCTTTATTGAATTTTTTTATTATATTTCATCAACCTTCTTTGTAAAAGTAGTTGGTTGGTATGTTTTCCAATTTCACATCTTTAAGTAAAATATTGTAAAATATTAGCTCACATGTTTATCCCACATGACTGACACACTGATTTCTTTTGTCTTAACCATGACGATTACAAGCATGATAAAAAAAAGCAACATAAACGTGTGGCACGTAATATAAGTTATCTCAGGAAAATATAAAGCCCCATTTAAAATTTCAAAACTCAAAAAGGTAATAGAAAATAAACAAATGAAATTAAAACCAACACACTACCCTCACCACATAATCAACACCAATACACCATAGTCACTACATCATCATGAGAAACACACAACCACCAACATTACCATCTCCACCGCCAATTTAACACACCACCATCATCACACCAATAAACCATCACTACCACAGAATCAACACCAGCACCACATCAAAAAACCACCACTACCACAAAATTAACACACCACTTCCAACACTCCCATCTACTACCCCAAAATACCACTACCACCACACCTCCACCACCACCACTTCCATGTACACGCAACACCCTACATCAGCATACCACCTACACACCCCCACCCAACTACCTCAACCACTCGATGGTCACCAAATAGAGAGCAAATTCCATCTAAGAAAGAGGGCAAGCCGTACATACCAACTAAACTAAGAAATGGAGCATACACAAAGACCACAATCTAAAAAGAGTTTCCCAACCTCCAAAATCCACATAGATAAGCAAATTTTAAGTTTATTCATTCAAGAGGCCAAAAAATTTAAATTCAAATCATTCCAAATCCCACAAATTTCAACTTCATTCATTCTAGAGGCCAAAAACAAAAAAAAAAGCAAGTAAAAAAAGCATTGAACCACAAACTGAGTAGAGCATAGAGAGATATCCCAAGATTTTTCCTTTTTATCAAATAACATAAAAAACAAAAAAAGGGATAATTAAATATAAATCATAAGAGTACCTATCAAGAAAATAGCAAGGTTGCATCTATAAAGAGCATAAAATAGGGTTCTAGCTACAAAGCCAAAACCAGCTCAGTTGAGAACACACTCTTCAATCAAAAAAAAAATGGAGGCCCCTTCTTCCCTTGGCTTACTTTGCCATATCCTCATTTTCCTAGTAAGATAAATCAAACTAAGATAGGTTATTCTATGGTAAACCAGTTTATAGACCCTTGTAGGGGTTGATAGCCAATAGAAGCTTCAAATTTGACCATTTAAATCCTTACATAGTTAATCCTTGCTATCCTTGCTCATATAGATAAGTGGACAAGTGAGAAATAATTCAATGATTTCAAACAAGGAGGTTTGGGATTAGGTTCTTAGGCGTGTCTAGGTTGGGAACTTGGATGCCTGCAAGTGGGCACAAGAGTGCCCAATCAGGATCAAGGACGTGGGCAAGCGGGGTGCTTTGTCACCCCCAATTGAGCACTAAGGCACTTGCAAACAAGGTGCTTCAACATCCTCAACCAGGCACTTAGGCTCATTTAAGCACGCAAGAGCACCCAACAGAGCACTTAGGTGTGTGCAAGCGAGCAGAAGAGCACCCCCAACTGAACATGTAGGTGTGTGTAAGCAGGACGCTCAACAAAGCACAAAGGTACCCTAGTCCAAATGAAGGGGGAATTTCCACTTTTATGCAAGGTTCGCGCCGAGAAATTTTATGCAAAAACGGCTCCAAACATTAAAACAAACATTTGGGATGTGCCATATCCAAAAAAAAATGCCAAATAAGTTTGACCACTCTCAAGCACAGTCGCATAAGCCCAAACCCTAATTTCATGCCTAGGACGTCCATTGAAGGCTTGATGGATTAATAAGCTATGAGAGGCTATATATCAACGAGATATGGTCCCATAACCTTAAAACGGATATTTTACATGTGATAGATCAAAGATTGGTACTGAAAGACCCATGAGTCTATGACGCGGGTGCTTTGGTCCAAGCCCTAATTTTGTGCCCTAAATGCATGTTAGAGAGTTTTGTGGATTCCTTTAGCCATAGAAGACTCCAAATGGATAAAGCATGGTCCTTGAATATTCACATGAAGAACAAACTTGTATAGTGGCAAAACTAATGCCAACCAATGGTGAACTCTCCAAAGTACGGCTTCACTAACGCAAACTTTGGTTTCGTGCTAAAAACACTTATTGGAGGTCTTAATGGATGTCTTTGGCTACGGGAAGTTAAAAAATAGAGAATATTATCATTCCATTCAAGTGGATGTCTTACACGTGTGACATCAAAAATTGATGCCAGTATTATATAGATTGTGTTTGCGGTCTTTGTCGTGGACGCTCCTTTTTAGGCATTACACTGCACGACTTATGCGAATTTGAGTTTCTTGCCATTCAATTACTCAAAATCGAATCGCTTGCTCAAGAGGAAGCAGGTCGACATACATTTTAGGCATTTATTTTTTTTTTACTTTTTGAGTCTATAACTAATACTTCATCAGTAACCTTTATCATTTGGTGTGAATTTTGAGGCGATTAAAATGATTCTTAGCACATTTTCTTAACAACAAAAATTCAAAATCAAATTAAAATAACTTTCAGAACATGTAGTTAAGTAAGCTTACAGTCAAACTGACCAGTTTGATAAGAAAAATACAATGACACTAAAATTTGTTCAATTTATGTCAAATCAAGTTTTCATCAAGTCATTAAACCACTTTAGAAAATTTGAGTGGCTAATTGGAGGGTCAAATGGATTCTAAATTAGAAGAGCTTATAGTCAAACCAGATGTCTCAATGAGATGCATCAAACGAACTCAAAATCATTCAATTATGATATAATTAAGTCACTAAAATGTTCACAATACGTATTCTGATTGTGAGAATCTCTCTAAGTTATATGATTGAGTGGTCTAGATTCTTTTTTTATTTACATGGGAGGCTTTCTCTGATTATATAAATAAAGCTCTACCCCTTCATGAAGGGGGACCAAGGAGGGGGGCATGAAGCTAGAGCAAGATCGAGAGGAGTCAAATTTTAATGTTATTATGGACTGAAGACCTTATGAACATTTCCTGCTTTTGCAGTCACCGACCACCATAGACCACCTCTCATCGGTCATTATCAACCATGGCCACGCACCCTCTGTTCACTACCATTGATGGACACTATTTAGTAACAGTATCTGTGTGGACTCTATTGAGTAACGAAGTATCTTAGTGAACTTTTTGAGTAACAAAGTATCCTGGTGGACTTTCTTGAGTGACAAAGTATGCTAAGTACAAGGCAACGAGGTATCTAAAATACAGAGCAATGACGTATTCAAAACAAGATATATTGAAGACGACGACAACAAATACTCGCGACCATTCTATTTGAATACATAATATCTTTCTACATGTTGTGTACAAAAAAATACTGTATTTGGCGTAACATGGTAACCATTCTTTCCTAGTTGCGGTGCAAGGGACTTTGTACTCACAAATTCATAAAGGATCAGCTCAATTGAGCTAAGCCCCGTAACCTCTTTCCCTTTTCGGCTTTTCCATATAAAAAATTTAGATGTTTTTCTCCTAGTTCTTTTTTATTAATCTGTTGAATGTTGGACTTTCATACAACCTTAAAACGTTAAATTATTACTCTATGTACATGAATTTTCTGACATGCAACAACTTCAAGCCAATTTTATTTAATTTTAAGAGTACAAATGAAAGCTTAAATTGTAGATATATAAACATATAAAAATCAAGTAGCATGCATGTAAATCTTAGAAAATAAAAAACAAGGAAGAAAACACATTTAACAACAAAATTAATTTTAAGAGTACTTTTGAACCTTCATACACTTCAAATTAACACCTTTAACTTAGAATCATACATCAATAAAAGCGTGAGAAAACATGAAGCTATAAAGTAGCACTTAAAAAAGGAATACTACACCAACAAAACAAATTATAAAATATCAGTCAAATATCTTTTTCACAGGACTTTATGAAGGCAAAACTTTATACGGGGATGCACATTCATAGGTAAATATATAAATATGTAAATGTTTATAGACACTCGTTTCTCTGGAAATATACATCGATCCAACCCCTTATTGGAAAATCCTATAAAGTGAATCTGCATCAAGGAAAATGCACCTATAACTATGCGATAAAGAACTCCATCTTTTTTCATAGATAATAAGCATGCAACTCATCAATGCCCCAAAACTTTTTTTGTTGTTGTTGGAATTTTCATTTTTATTCACTGTTTTGAAAAGTGATGTAAAGCTTTTCTCTTTTGAGTACGCACGCGCACGTGATTTGAGTCCATATTTTCTTATATGATTTATTGCTCTCCGTGCGTCCTAGAAGTTCTTTTGGTATTACATATTAAATATTAAGTCATTTACAGACATACGACCCAATTCCTATGTATTTAAATATATAACACCTAATCTTTATCTTTAATATTTATATATCCATGTTGGATCCAAATGTGGTTGGTGTGTCGTGCTCAAGGATTGAAGCGTTGGACCGAAGGAAAGAGATTGTGAGAGAGAGAAAGAAGGGGAAGAGGAGAGGAAGACTTCCCTTGGTGAAAGGTGTCTTTCAGGCTCGTTGTCTGTTTTTTTCGCATGTTTTGGCATCATTGTCTATTTTTCTACCCGGGTTCTAGTTTTCTAAGTGCCGGAAAAAAATGAATTAAGATGTATGCAAATATATATATAAGTGTGTATAAATTTGGTGGTATAAGAAAAAAATGTAAGAATTGTGTCTTATGTAAATCTTCTCAGTTTGGAAATGATTAACCGTAGGTGGAAGCGTCAAGAGCAGCCGATCGGACAACCATTTGTTGAAATAGGGATTCTCTTCAAAGGATGCTACAAAGATATTGACAATCTTAAATGATGGCCGTAAAAAGGTCATACATAATGATAATGTTTTTAAATGAAGAGTAACTAAAAAAGACCCCATTGGATGTCGTAAATTGTGGTGGTTGGTTATAAGCGACAAAAGACAAATTCATCACTCCACAATTGATCATGGTTCATTACTATTCATCTCGCCCTCTCTCTCTCTCTCTGTTTGCTTGCATGAAAAATCTTAGATTCAATAACCTAAAAAGTGCGTTGATTGTGGATCGTGCCACTGTCGCCCGTTCCTATGATTTGGTTTGATTTTGAAGATAATGTTTAATTTAATATACATACAATTTTGATTTTTGAAAGTAATATTTTGATTTTGAAAATGTGACCAAAAAGTCCTCACATATTTAATAGTTTAAATAATCAAACATCATACCACAAACAACGCACCTATCCCAAGAAATAGACACAATCTTTGCTAGTGGGGCTCGATTACCTAAACTAAGAAAGTTATGACATTCGTTTGGTTTGTGAACATTTTTATATGTTGGCTGATGACTTTTTCTATCTAATATAAGAATTAGATAGGATTTATATTACATGTGTTCTTTAGTTCTCTAAATAGGCAATCTCATATAGTTAATTATATCCTAAGCGACCGAAACCACTTAAGAAAACTCTTAATAATAATCAGAGGTCTCGTTTTCAAGATTGCAAAGTTTAGTTTTCAATGTTGGACATAGAGAAAATCAAATGGGAGTGGATCAAACAAGATTATTTTAGAAATCCAAAGGAACAACAAGTAGTGGATGTCACAGATCTCAAGGAGAACCTCGGTGACTTCACAAACTATCTTATGGCTTGGCTTTAATTTGAAGGCAATATTATTTGATGTTTCATCATGTCTTTTTTATTACTTAGAGCCTACATCTGCACGATATGTGATCATAAAAATAGCCTAAAAAATTGGAGGGTTTACGACCACCTCAGAATCCTAAAAGATTTAGGACTTATATTGCACAACATAATTGTTGCAAAAGCCTAAAGATAAGGTGATGATTTATATTGCACTCGAAATCTTATGGATTATTGTTTAAACTAGGAAAGGTTTAGTTGATATAGACCTTGTTTGCTCCCTCAAAAATATTCTTATGTGTTGTGTGACCTCGTCGTACTACCCACAAAGTCTGCTCCAAGATTCTAGCTGTAGTGATAGCTCCAATGTTTAAGGTTTATTTTGTTATTAATAGATTTTTTTATTAAAACTTTTTAGAGGGATTTTTAATTGAAGTTAAGCGACACCGATCAAGATCCCACGGTTCCGTCAACCAGGAATCACTATTTTCTTTTGAATTTAATTAGTCTAAACAAGTTGTTAAACTCATTTAGATTGAAGAATTCTCGTTAGCAACTGTAAGTTACCTCATTCGAGAGATTCTCCTAAATTCAAAAAGAGTAGATTAAGTGTGTTCAAAAGGATTTAAATGTGTATTAAATTTTTTGAAAGGGTATTTTTCTTTTGTAGGTAAAGTTGCATAGTAAACTAAATTGACATTAGCTAAATTAATAAAGCTGCGATAAATAAACTCTAAATGCGTACCTGACGCTCTTACTATTGTTGCATGATTAGTATTTTACATATTATAATTTGAAAGAAATTGAAATAAATTACAAGAAAGTCATATATAAGAAAATCCAAACTAGTTGTAGAAAGCAGAAGTAGGTAAGGCAAAACCCGACGTAACATATGAAAGACCGGGGTTGAATGTAAGAATTTAGTAAAGGTGGGGACTTAAAGCTCAGTTGTGTGCTTCACAATTCCAACTTTGATAAAGGCCACTATTCCGATAATCGGAGGAGGGGCAATTCTTAATCCCGATCCAGCTAATTAACCCGTGGACCTTTATAAATTTTCATCAAAATTATTTAATTTTTCATGCAAGTAAAATTCACTTTCATAAACAAAAGTAATCATGTCACAATAAGGACTGTGGGTATCTAATATTATAGGTTTCTTTTTTTGTAAAATAGAATAGTTCACAAGCAAATTACTCTGATTAAGCTAGGACTGCTGGCTACCTAAGAGTGTCAGGGGCAAATTTTACCAAAGTTGGTAAATAGTATCATCAAATTTATCCTCTCTCCGTATTAAGGATCCTTGAGATAGGAGACTATTCCAAATCCCACTTCGTGTCCCTCGCTTAACACACATAAGCAATGTTGTCATCGCCATTTCCACCTAGACCTCCGACTTACACGAGCCCGGTGATCCATATGTGGTAAAATATCCCTAGTTGCTCAAAAGGATTTAAAAAACTTATCGAAGACTCAAATCCTTGAGATCCTTGAGGATTGGGTTATAAATGTAGGATAATTAATATGGGGTATCTTATTGGAAATGATGATTTAACGGGTCCCGAATCATATCTTGATGGCTCCCTGAGGTTGAGAACAATTTTCTTCAACAAAGAATAATATATCCAAATGTCCTTCAAAATATCTAAAAGATTGGAAAAGTGTTTGGGGGCATGACCCTAACATTTTTAAATCATCTGAATCATTTTGAGTTCATTTGAACTTATCATCTTATTAAATTAATCATCCTAGTTAAATTAAGATTCAGTTTTGATTTTTTAACTAATTCTCAGTGAATTTTTATTGTTTAATTATCCCATGAGTAGGGTAACGAGATATTCATTTGATGACTCATTTAGGAATTATGTAGGTGAACAACCTTAAGGGCAAGCTAAGTTGTTAAGGAATCCTCACCCCTTCAATTGAAATTGAGCTTGCAGTGTTTTAAAGAGGTTTAAAATTGATTTTTTTTTTCTTTTCTAAACCTCAATAAGTGATATTGGATCAAGCCTAGTTCACTACTAAGTTCTTAAGTCTCCACGGGTTGATTTGTAATTTTGAAAAATGTTAAATGAGGTTAAGTTCCAAGAGATTGTATTATCGTTTGACCATGATTTAGGGCTTCAAATGGGTGGGTTATCATTTTTCTATATCAATCCCTTTACATTAGAGTCATCCAACTTAACTAACAACAAATCTACAACAATTTAGAAAATTACACTTTTACCTTTTTTATAGAAAATAACATGAATTTGCTTCTACCCTTTATTTCCTTATGTTTCAGTCATTTTAAAGAGTTAATTATGATCCAAATTACCCATTTACACTCTGATTTAACCTAAATTTTAATTAAATGTCAAATTTTCATAATTATCATTTTGCCCTTAAGGCTTTCCACCTCAAAATTCTCTTAATTTAACTCAAATGACTTTTAAATTTTTTTGTTACAGTACTCATGGGTTAATTGAAACATTAGAAGAGAATTTATTTTATATATATATATATNTATATATATATATATATATATATATATATATATATATATATATATATATATATATATATATATATATATATATATATATATATATAATTTTAATAATTATTTTAGTTCAAAAATAGGAATTTCCAATGGTAATTAATTTAACTAAGTAAAATAACCTTCCTGTCTTTAAGGAAATTATTGGAGGTTCATTTATGTAAGAAGACCGCTAAGAATAATTTTTGTGAATTTTTTAATTATATTTTAATTTTTACGATTTTTAATTTATTTAAAGAAAAAAATAAAATAATTTTATTTCAAAATCTTACTTTTATATTTTTCATAAGTCTCTCTAACTTCAAGCAACTTAGAGAAATAAAATTCTTTTTTTTATTTATTATAACTATTTTATTCAAAAATAGAGGAAAATGCATTTAAATTTTTAAAAAATATAGTTTTACTTTTAAAAATTTTAGAAAAGAACTTTTTAGTGGTTCTCTATAATTTAGATAAGATTCATGAAATTTTAGAGTAGTTTCATATTTTTGTGACTTTCTAATTTATTTAAATTATTTTAAAATTAGAAAATAACTTTAAAATAAAGTTTTTATTTTGACTCCAAATTTATTTTTACTAAGTTTCTCTAGTCTCAAGAAACACTCCAAACTAATTTTCATAATTTTTTTTTTAATTTTTCTTTTATTTATTATAATAATTTTAAGCCAAAATTATTATTTACTTAAAAAATAAATTTTTATACTTAAAACAATTTATTTGACTTCCATTTTTTTATTAAGCCCTCCTAATATAATTATCTAAAACTTGGCCCATTTTGGTGATTATTTGAATTATTTTATATTTTTATAATTTTTAATAATTTCTATTAATTTTAAATAAGAAAAATAAATTGAAAATTTTTTAAATAAGAATTTTAATTTACCGAAGGTCCTCTGACCATAATAAACGGACCAAATCTGATTTTATATATTTTATATATTATTTTATTTCTTATAATTTTTTCATATTAAGATAGTATCAAATATCCCAATAAATTAGAGTTTTTGCTCATAGAGTCCCCCTAACCTTGGAAAAGGGAAGATTTCTGAGTTCATCAAGAACAAACCCTCAAAGTTTTATTTAATTTGAAAAATTATTTAATTACTTATGATTTAATTACTTTTTGGAGTAAATTAATTAATTTGAATATAAATACAAGGAAAATATTTTTATTTTTTTATTCATGTTTTGTTTTCCTCTATTCATTGAGTACAATGATATTTTTATTTTATTTGTATGATTTTTCTACACCAAAATATCAATTTTTAAAGTTTTGTATTTATTTATATCCAAAATACCATAATTTCCTACTTATCTGAGATAGCCGCTAACGCAACCTCGAAGCCGTCGAATGACCACTCTTTACCCGCTGATTTGTTATGCTTTACACCTCAACTGCCACGCGTGCCCGCGGTTTGAGTATCATCTTTTCATCTGATGAGATCTGTTCATTCCATTTGATACACATAGAAACCAACGGCATCCGTTGATCACCCCTGATCGATCGCACCAAAGAGTCGTTCATGTTCTAATCCAAATGTCTCACTCGATTCTCAACCAAATCACATAGGGTTTGCTCCTACACCTTTGTCTAAGTGAGACGAACCTATTTATATGGTTAAATATGAATGAAACACAAGTTCTCATCACAAATAAGTATGAAATACAATTTCTCATCGCAATGGTCCAAATCGAAGTGAAAATCAAGGATTTTGGGTTATACCTTAGCCCAAGAGGTGAGCCTTGATTGGGGGTTTTCCTGAGCTTTGCCTTGAGTTCACGAACATCCTTGAAGTGTTGGTTGGAGCTGAGGTAAGGTCTATCCATGATTTCAATCGAAGGATGACTCGAGCATAGTTTATAACAATGTTAGAGTGCTCAAGAGAGGGGGCTTTCTATTGAGGAAGTTGTTTTGAAGTCTGGGGAAGCTTGTGGAATGATCAATTTGCAGTTTTGAAAAGTTTGGTGAATTATAAAAAAAAGCCTTGGATTTTAGTGGTTAAATTGAGCTCAGGTGGAGGGAATGAGTGCTAAAGATGGTTAGATTAAGCTTAGGAATGCTGGGAGGGGCTTTGAGAGCAATTGGATGGAGTTTCCCATAGGTTTTTGGATGATCTCCAGTTTTGGTCGTAGAGGGGGCTATTTATAATTTCAGCCAAGGGGAAGACTTTGGGTTGTCATTGGCCTTTGCACATAACCTGAGGTGGAAGGGAGAACATCACAATTAACCAATTGGGAATTGCCACATAGGATAGGTGAGAATTTGGATTTGAGCCATGGTTACCCGTCTCAGTTTTTGGTTTTTCAACCACTAGGGCCATCGGCCAGGCAAGAGGTGGTGGCTGGCTGGCTTAGTGAGGTTAGAGCAGTTTTAATGGTGATTAGCTTTGAAGCTAAGCCAGCTCATTCCATGGATAAGGGAGTTAGCCAAATTAAGGAGGGGGTTCCACATTTTGAGGGACCATTGATACATGAAATCAATTAGGGTTGGTTAGATGATGTGATTAGCATCTTAGGGGTTAATACATTGTTATGGTAATCAAGCATTTGATTAAATCGAAGGATTTGGATCAAAATTTGGGTTTAGGCTAAAAGTTTGGTTTGGGCTTGGATTTGGATTTGAGGTTGGCTTGGGCTTGGATCCAAGTTAATTGAACGTTCAAATTGGTCTTTAAAGATGACATGATGAGTTTGGAAAACAATTTTTGTGGAATTGGATTGGTTATGTGGCTTAATTAGGTGAAATTTGGCTTTGGGGTCAATTTGGGGTAGTTGAATTGGGCTTGGATTTTGGGTTTGGAATTGGGTGGAATTGGGCTCAAATTTGGATTATATTGGGATTGGATATGATGATATTTAATTTGGATTTAAAATTGGGTGAGTTTGAAATGAAATTGATGGAAATTGGGAGAGATTTGGGGACTTTAGGGATCAGGGGTAATTTGGGAATTTTAGCCAATTTTGGTAGATTTGGGGGATTTTGGGTTCAATTAGAAACATTAGGTGGTTAGAATTGGTTTTGGTGATTTTTGGAATGATTTTAGTAATTTTTTGAAATTTGGGGCATTATGGTAATTTTGGGTGTTGTGGGGGGTGGTATTTTGGTAAATTTGAAGATTCTAAGGTGAATTTAGGAAATTGGGTTAATTTGAAGTGGTTTAATATGTTTTTTGGTGAAGAATTGGGAGTTTGGGTGATTTTGTGAATATTAGGGTTCAAGGGCATTTTGGTAATTATAGGAAAATTTAAGGGTAAGAGGCCAATGTTGGGTATTTTAATGGAATTGGAATTGATTGGACATGGTGACAATGCAAACCATGGAAACCCCTTTGAGTTTAGAAGACATATGGAAGAGATCATTTTGGATCCTATACATTTTAGTTCTGGCTATCCTAGCCAAAGCCTAAGGGTTGAGGACCACCCATATGAGTTTCCAAAAGAGAGCTCAAAGGTATGTTAAGTGTAAGTAATTTTTGGCTTTAAGTGTGTGTGTAACCAATACCAAGCTACCTAGAGTTACCTTAAGGTCTCACTGATCCTATTGGAACTCACCCTTGAGTCTTTACATGTTGGTCTTAACTATCTCAAGTGAGAAATGAGGGATTAGGCCCACCCATGTGAGGCTTAACAAGATGAGTCAAGAAGTGTTTAGAATTTTTATGTAGAAGAGTTCCATCACTAGTCCTCTAGGATAGTCAACATGAAATTCCTATGGATAGATGCTTCTAAATAAGAGAAACTAGACCTCATAAAAAATGAGTTCAACAGTCATCAAAAAGAGAAGGAGCCATACAAGGAGAAAAACCTCACAAAATGGATACTAATAACAATGTGGGGTACATCAGAGAACTTTTTGGTCCAACATATCCAATATCTGAAGGATCATATGCTATAAGTGATCAGAGGTGCGCTAAATTGAGATCATTATCAACAACCCCGATAGAATGTTTCGACATTTAATAATAGAGCTTTAGAATGGAAAGACAATACTCAGTACCTTGATAATGTTGTTAAGCACCAATTGATTGTCATAGAGTCGAGCATACCGATATGTCGCACTAGTCACAGAATACATTCTCTCGGCATATCTTCAATGTCAAGCCACTAGAAAAATTTATAATTTTGATGGTTGAATCTTACAAGGAACGAGCAGACTAGGTTGACCACAGTACATCCTTTGAGTCGATTGTATGTCTGCTCATATCAGCAACACGCTAAAGTGTTGACTCTTTTTCACCATGTTGAAGGACTTGTCTCTCATGTGGTGCAATAGATTATCTAAAGCAGTGACACCCTATTCAAAAAAATCTTTGTCACACTGTTTGCAAGTGCACATACACCTTAGAAGAGCTTGCAGACTCTCCTACAGCTTTAGTAGTGACAAAGCAAGACCCTGTAGGCCTTCATCACTAATTTTCAAATGGAAATGTTAGTGGTTTAATGCATAAAAAAGTTCACCAAAATTTGGGATTGTTTTTATGCATTTCTATTGATGAAACTGCACTTTAAGAAAGATATTTTGGTGTTTATCTTGCAGGTAATTGAAGTGGGGAAACAAGGAAAGGACTTGGAGCTGAATGCTACAAAGTAGCACTTGGGCCTAGGCTTCATGCCCTTGGGAGCCTAGTCGCCAGTCTCTGTCTCTCCAACTTGCAAGGTTGGCACTTATGTGCCAAACCCTTGAGAGCTTAGGTGCCCGTTCATTTCACAGCAAGCCAAGAGCCTGGCGTCTAGGCACCATCCTCTGGGCGCCAAGGGGCCAGAAACAACCTGGAGTTGTTGCTGCAGTTTGATAGACACAAACACAAATACAAGCAGATATGCACATAAGAAAATGCACACATACACACACAGACACACACAGACACATAAATACAAATGAATTTACCCCCACACTCCTTGACCAAACAGAGAGATTGGATCGAATTTAATGGATTTACTATTTTTCGGATTTACTAAATCCTACTTTCAGCTAAACACCTCGTAAGGCATAGTTAAACTCTACTACATAAACTTAAATGAAATGATTAATTTGGCAAAAAAAAAAGGCAAAGGATTTGACAAAAAAGCGGGGAAAAAATTACCTTGTAGAAACATTTAAATAGAAGATTTCTTCAGAGTCGTGAGGTTGTTGATCGGTCGCAGAGAGCAAAGGTCACGAGATCTTTGGACTCTCAGGGGAGAGCTGTTTCTGAATAAAATAATATAACAGTGGTGAGTATTATTGAGTCTAGAGGGTGCCAATTTACATTTAAATGCCTAGGCGTCGAGTTTGTGTCGGCCCATTCCGATGCTACGTAATTTGCATCGACTTTAGAATCCACAAATTCCCTCACTATTATGTGACAAAGATATTGATGAATATGTCTTCACTAATGTCCACGCAAAGCTATTGCGCTGGCATACAACAATGCAAACTTCATCATTAACAATGCTCACCATAAATCAAACGCAAATATTTACCTCGGATAAGTTCTGAAGCAAGTGTCTAACACTACTTAACTGTTTTCCGTAGTGAAAAGTGAAATTTCTTTATGCAGCTTCTCTATGCTAACTTTGTGATGAATCTTTGGAGAGTCATTCACACCTTACTTCACTTCCCTTTTTCTGTGATTGATTAGAAATTCGTTAGCTTCTGAGAACTATTTATCTTTCAACGAACTTTGCAACAGCCTCAGCTTATTATTTCAGCCGTAATATCATTAAAAGGTCGCAACTTCCAATTTACATGATTTGGTGCAAAGGAATGAAAGACCATTCAATGATAATTTAACCTCCATCATTACCATTGCTGTGAAAGCTAAATTTCCTGCCGCTCAGAAACCAATTTTATCACTGAAATATATGCCATTGATGGCAGGCATTTCAAACTTCTTACTCTTTTCAATTGGCACTCCTATGTTGTTTAGCATATTTGGTTTAATATTTTGTTGTGTTTTGATTTTATTTCTGTACATTTTTCTTAGATTTTTGTTCTCATTTCTTCTAAAAAAAATATTGTATTAGGACTCCGCACGTAAAATTACGTGCGGAGTCCAATAAAATCACGTCACGTTGATGTGATAGGAAAAAAAAATCGGCACAATAACACAGGTAATATTCTCTCCGTGTTATTCCATATTATTCAAGTGTTATTGTATTCTGGGAATATTCTCGGTGTTATAATAACACAATAACTTATCAAGTACACTTGAATAACACACAATAACATTTGAATAACACACAATAACATCTTAACAATACGGGGAGAATATTCTCTTGTGTTATCCGATAGATTTTATTTTATTTTCTATCACGATCACATGACATGATTTTATTGGACTCAGCACATAACTCTACGTGCGAATCACTATTTTATTTATTGATCTTGGTTTGATTATTCTGTGGCGAGAGTGGGCCTCCCACCACTTGCTTTACTCCCCCACCCATTCTTTTCATTGTCTCCCTCCTCGTTCGTGCCACCAAAATTCTTATACGAAAGGACAAAATCATCATTGTCCATACTGTCACATCAACCTAATATAATTCCTTAACTGATTGTGCATAAATTCTCATATATTCTTAGCCCCCTCTCCCATAAGCCTTCTCTCTCTCTCTCTCTCTCAATGAATCCCTCACAACACCAAGATCCAACCAAAGAGGATAAAGTTGAAGAAGAAGAAGAAATCAATGCCAAGGAATTCAACAAGATTGGTTTTCAGAACAATCTTGAGCTCAGACTGGGTGTTTCATCCAGCAACAGCAGCAGTATGTTGAGAGAGAGAATGGGGTTGTCAGCATGTACTGATATTGGACTGCTTATGAACAAACTTATAAGTGTACATGGCCCGAAGAGTATAAATGGGCTGGAGGCCTGGCTTTTCTCTGACCCGCCCAATGGGTTCATTGACCCGTGGAGCCTCGCGGCTAGGCAGCAGAAGGCTGTTCTTGAGCAGGCTCATAAGAAGACCACTAATCCTTCTTCCACTTCTCCTTCTCATGATCTTCGGAGGTAATACTTCTTCTTAATAGATAGAATTAATTCGTTTAATGAATTTAAATTAGCTGTTTCCTATTGTGGGATTGATCTTATACATGCAAAAAATGTTGTATATGATTCAGTTGACGTATTTTCATAATTGCATGATAACCAAAACAGAAAACTCAAGTAAAACAATAATGTTACTGTAAGATAGAAGAACTAGAAGTGGTTTGCTTTATCAATTTGGACAAGTTACTTTTAGAATTTTGCTCTGTATATGTTGGAAAATATTTGCATACGGACAACGCACGCAGAGCTCCGTGCATAATAACCTTTCAATAACCTCCGTTTCGAGGTTACTAGGTGGTTATTGAGAGGTTATTAAGTTATTAATTTTAATAACATATAAACCCAATAACCTTCACGGGTTTTATTTCGATGTTATTCATAGCTTATTACGAAGGTATTGCAAGGTTAATCGAGTACGCACGCACAGTTACGTGCGTATTCCGTATGCAAATATTTCCCAGCATGACATTTCTATGTAATTCTGTGAGGTGCTCTATGGAAAAGAAATGGATGCTAATCACAGCCGCAAATAAATGTGGCATCCATGGCAACGTGCTGTGGCTGGTTACATTTGACAGCAAAAGAATTATGTTAGATATGTTCAGAACCAAATTTTAGTTATAATAAATCTTATAATCTGATGAATAATATACTTGATTTGATTTAAAATAAATTTAATTTCTGTTAAATTCATTTTCATTAGATTGAAACCATAATGTTCATTCCACTTTTAATCCCGTCTATTAAGAGAGGGTCAGTTAATGTTTGCTCCATTTGCATGAGTCAAAAATTTCAATAATATGGCACTCCTAATAATGTATTTGCTCATGATAATGAGGCGATATCACATCCACTAAATGCAAATAGAATAATATTGCACTATATATATATATATATATATATATATATATATATATATATATATATATATATATATATATATATATATATATATATATATATATATATATATATATATATATAATATGGGCACTCAGAAAATTTTGTATATTATTTAGAGTATAAATATAATATAAAAACTAAATAATTATCTAAATGTGCAGATTCATGAATTTAATTAAAAATTATATATTTTCGATTATTTCAAGCAACTCAATAATAAAATATTTAAAAAAATAACTAAATTGTATTTTAGCTTTTTCTTTTTTAATTATTGTGGGAATACATATAATGAATTATGAATTGCCAAACAATTAGCACGGAATTATTAACTGCATGAGTGTGGGCTATTAGTTGATAAAAAATGTTAAATCATTATTAGGAGTCATATATTAAAACTTAGGGTTTGTTTGGGGCAGCTTGTGCGTTTCAGGATAAGCTGCTTATCCTGAAACGCGGCCCACAGGCTGGCCGCGAGGGTCAACTCGCGGCCTATGTTTAGTGTAAAAACTCTAACGCAGTTTCCGATAATCCGACGAAACGCGCGAACCAAACGGTACGGCGGCGTTTTGCAAACGCTGCCCGCACTTATAAGCTACCCCAAACAGACCATTAGTTACAATACAATGATACTTTGGTCCCTCAGTTTTTTTGGTAAATATTTTTCATTTTATAATTGCTTTGTAATGATAAAGAGAGTGTGGTAACTTTTGTTTGATTTTAATATAAAAAGAGCCGATGGAAATGATGCCGGTCTGATGAGAAAGGTGTGGGGCGCGCGCAACTGATTGTTGAGTGTGCTCTTCGTGGTCCGAGGGACCACCGGACACAAGCCAAAGATTATTTTCATTATTCATTGTTGTGGGAATGTAGAAAATTACTACCGTCAGCAGATTTTTTTTTTTTTTTTTTCACAGTTAGGAGTGCTAAATTATAAAATATATAAATAATTTCATAAAATGAGCTAATTTTATATGGCCTTGGGCCGTAAATAATCCAAGCCTAGTTGTGATGAGTGATTATGATTTGAACTTGAGCTAATCAATTTGAATTAAGCCTAATAAAAATGATTGGTTAAAAGTCATAATTAGATGATTCTAATTAGATACATTAATTTTATTAAATTATTTAAATTGTATTTAGAGAGAGAGAGAGAGAGAGAGAGAGAGAGAGAGAGAGAGAGCTTATGAATTTAAAATTTCATGCATTATTACCAGCCTTAGGAGCTACAAAGGTCAAAATTCTAATTTTCTACCTTAGTTCAATTAAACTAATCAAACAAAATTGAATCATAGTTGATATTTTACTATAGTTTACTAATATATATTAAACAAAATATTTTAATCTTGAATAATTATATAATGTAATCTATTAGAAAAAATGATATTCTAAGTATACCTTTTNAATCTATTAGAAAAAATGATATTCTAAGTATACCTTTTGATATTCTTATATATTATCTACAAAACATAGAAGGTAATGTAAAACGTATGATCATCTACTTGAAATGTATTTGATGCGTGCTAGAAAATTCGCGGCGGTGGAGTAATGGATTATCGTCTTAGCGTTGCACGAAAATTCAGCACACACTCAGATGAAAATGAATCAAGCTGAAAAATCCGTAAAGAATGGAAAAACCACGGGGCCTGACCCAGTTGTAAAAATCCACTATAAGATGATGATTACAGATGTCCTTTGTCCCACAGGCGAGAAATGGTTACTAGCTTTCCATGTTATAACGTCGACTGATTACGTCTAGTAAGCGGTGGTTGACGAAGTTCAGTGGTGATCGGCGGCGCTCAACGGTGGTTAGCGGTGGTCAACGGTCGTTGTCGACGATCAGTGGTGGTCGACGGCGATCGACGATGGCGAGGATGATCTTGGACTTGAGCTCCTTCTCAAAGCCTCAAGTTCTCTCTTAAGCCTCCTCCCCATCATGGGAGGGTGAGACTCTATTTATAATGTTTTGAGTGCAATTAATGCAGGAATATGAACCATTTTGATCGGACGGCCCGGAAAGCTTCCCTTGATCAGATGACGTTTGATGGACATTTGAGTGCCTTAACGATGTCGGAATTGAGTAATCTTGGGCTCGTTGGATTCTTTTTTTTGAGACATTCGATTCGACTATAAACTCGCTAAATTTGACATTCGTTTGACCTTTAAAATACCTCTGGAAATCCTATAGTTGTGGTTTAATGACTTGATCTGAGCCTGATTTGACTCAGATTAGACTAGCTTTTATATCATTAGGTCCGTCTCATCAAGCCAATCAGTTTGACTATAATTTTGCTGAAATCTGGGCTCCGAATGACTCTTTATCAAAGTTTGAATGTCTCTTATTCAAAAAATTGCACTAAGATTCGTTCCAGTTGATGGAAATTTATTGGCGGTGTATTATTATTAAATAGTTATAGAAACGAATATAAGAATGTTTTANNNGAATGATAAGCTATTTATCAATTTTATTTATTTGTAAAAGAAAAAAAATAAAAAAGGAAATCCATTAAAGCCACCTTAGAATTTGACAGTTTTAAAGCCCATATTTTACAATTAGGCTCATAGGCCTACTACACTTTCCAAACGTAAAGCACCTTCTCGTAGCTCACTATTCAAATCTTCTCATTATAGACTCATACATCCTACATTAAATTTCATACATGTATGCTTTAGTCACATATAATACAACATTCATTCAAAGTCTAAACTACGAATATCCATCATGATAATACAACTTATTTACAAATAATTCAACTCGAACCTATATTGAATGCTATATATCTTACATTTATGTCCTATATAGTACAAAATCCATTCAATCTCTAAATCATGAACATCCATCATTTGCACAATCATTCACAGATCTTCAAACTTAAATTTCTCACCAATACAACAAAATTCATTCACAAGAAATTCATCATGTTCATATCTCTTACATTAAATATTCTTTATATGCAAATTTCATCCATAACCCCTTAAAACCAATATCTTATAAGATTTCTCCTCTTTAACTAACCGTTACAATGAAATTCAGTCGCAAATAATTCAACTTGATCCTATATTAAATGCCAATTATAGGTGCATTTTTTTGCCCAACGGTGCAAAATCCATTGGAACTCCAATTATTTACCATCAATCATATACATAACTGTTAAAAGATTTCAAATCTCAACTTTCTTACCGTTACACTATCCATATAATCTTTAATTTTTTGTTTTCTATATATAATTAACCTTAGTATGCCACATTATTGTTAGAGGAAATCAGCCACCATCTCCGTCAGTTGTCGGCTGGCCGCCAGTCTGTGCGTTTCGCCGGAATATGGCGAGTTCTCATGCGGCGAGGCCTGAGATAGAAGAGGAGAGGGAAGCTAAGAGGGCAAAGATTGGTGAGGGAGAAGCTTTCAATGGCTTATCAGCTGAGGAGACTAAGAGCATTGCGATGTTTGTGAAGGTGAAAATGGAAGGATATCCTGTAGGAAGGAAGATTGATCTTAGGGCTCATTCTTCCTATGATTCACTCTCCCATTCACTCAGAATAATGTTCAAAAATGTTATCTGTCGTGAGTAAAATACTAAATTAATTCATTTATTTAACATTTCAAGTTTTTTTTTCCTATGATTATTAATATATATGTAAATATATATACTGTTCTTGCAGTTGATTACCCGATTTCTGAAGAACATATTGGGGAAACTTTTAATCGTGAATATCTTCTTCTTTATGAAGACCATGAAGGAGATCGAATGCTTGTTGGTGATGTGCCATGGGAGTAAGCTTTTCTAATTAAATGATTGTTGTGCCTAATGTCTTATAAACTTCAATTTCATGGTAATAGTACTGTTATTTTTTAAATTGATGCATTCAATTCATTTTCATATTATCTTAAATTAATGAATGATTATAGAAATTGATTATATTTTTATAAACTTTATTTGTGCTATTACATAGTTTTAATCTTTTCTAATACTGTCAAAAAATATGACATATATATATATATATATATATATATATATATATATATATATATATATATATATATATATATATATATATATATATTAACATATAAATATAAAGCTTAATTATTTTAATTGTTTTAAAAATTGAAAATGTGCAGAATGTTCCTTTCTTCAGTAAGAAGGCTGCATATTGTGCCAAACCCAAAATCACCAGGTAAATTTCTAAAACCAACTTGACAATTTAACAATTTAATTAAAATTAATTTATTTTCTTTTTGTTTTCCAGGAATTAACTCAGCTCATATAAGTTGATTAATTAATTATTATATATTATTAAATATTATTTTTCATTTTGAAATTTTGCAGCTAACATGGATGCTAAGGAATATGAGAATTGACCAAGGTTTTTGCTATATATCTGGCAGACCTCAATTGAGTATAGATGGAGTAGCTAACTTTCTTTTTTTCTTTTGTTGCATGATTAAGTACTTGTTTCAGCTTTACAGCAGATGTTAAAATTTGATTTTCTGCTTGTTATGACATTGTGATCAGGATCTATGGAGTAGATCAAGCAAATCTATCCATCTAATTCCAATGTTTTATTATGATTATTTAATTAAAGAAATAAGTTGTAAATGCTATTTTCAGGGAAAATGAGGACCATATTACAAAAACATTTATATTTATTTATCTAACCTCTTCAACTTATGTAGTGTAAACATTCATATTTAGATGAGGCCACATCAATGATTTAGTGTAAATGCTGGTACAAAATTATGCTGTTAAGAAAGACTCTCACAGTCCATATCATAGACCAACATAATGAAACATAGCCTATGATTGCAGGTGTTTCAGAATTGTATGCAATTATTTCTGAAATTAACGATGTTATATATGAATTTAAGATCGAGGATACATTATTGATGCTAGCCGGACAAACGGCTGTTATGTCATGGCTAAATTTAATGATATATATATATATATATATATACACACACATTTGTATGAGGTGTGTGCACGCTCGGTCGAACTTGCAAATATTTGTATGTAAACTGTGCAATTTCTTATGTGTTTTTTTTGCTTAGCTCGGTTCACAAGGGTGAACCTAGGTCTTAAAATATCAATTTTACCCTGCCTGAAATATCACTTTACCCTTTGTTGTCTTAGCTCCTTCCACGCTCTGTTTTAAGGGGGCAAAATGCCCCCCCTCAAGAAGAGGTTGGTTTCGCCCCAATCAAATCACGAAAATTGATTCCTATTGAATATAAATATTAATGTAAATATGTAAATTTGATTCGTTCATTGTATATTGACAATTAAATATAAAAGTCGTAAATTATGTTAGAATTTAATTAATTAGGTAAATAATTGAACATTAGCTTATTTTAATCGAATGACAATCTATTTTTCATTTGTAAAATAAATAGAAAACAACAAAACATTCTTTTTTTATAAACATTTATGAAAATTTTGATAACTCATTTAATATGGAACTCTCTAAAATTCAGACTGCATCATTGGGGCCATTGAATCCAAAGAGCCCAAAACCACATCAAACGTCTAATAAAAGGGGTTCATATTTATCGAGCTTAGTTGAGCTCAACTCACTTGAATTTGAATTTGTTTAATTAATTGATCAAGAAATTAAACTCAAATCCCAGTTGGCTCACTAGCTGATTAGTTTATTATGAAAGATAGTAAATGACATCGATTGAAATGAGTGTTATAATAAAATGATAAGAAAATAAATAATTAAAAATAACTATATGAAGCTATTATGAATAGGAGAGAATTTTTTATTATGATGTTGAACTCTTGACCTGTATGAATTTAAGTGTATTTATATAATGTTGTTAAAATAAATTAGTTCATTAGCTAATAAGTAAGGTCGGGGATAGCTAAAGAGATCAAGTTTGGCATGCTGGCTCATCCATCTCGGATTACAAGTCATTTGTTGAGTCAAACTTGAACCAACTCATGAATAGACTAGAAGATGGTCATAGCACCTCACTTTATCATCAAATTATCAAATTATTTTATCAAATCAAATCAAATTACCATAGTCAAAGTGAATATAGAATGTATTAATAATAAAATTAAGTCAAGTTGGTTAAATTAATCTAGTTTATAAGTTGAACTTTTTTAAATATTTTAATGTATGATGATATAATTTAATTTATCACATTTATATTCTTTGTTGGATCTAGAATTCAATAAGTTAATTGAATAACTTTGTTCGCAAACTACTAATTTAAGAATTAAACATATAAATTGGACTAAATTTTAAATAATGTTATCAATTCTATAAAAGTTCAATTATAGGGTTTTTTTTGTGTATAAGGAGGGCAAACAACAAATAAGGTATTTACATAGATACTACCTCAAATATTAAATATTTAACAAAAAAAAATTTAAATATTATGCAATCTAGCAACTTTGTAACAAGTTTAAAAGTACTTCAAATCATTGTCATTATCTTGGCAGTAGTAACATTAAAATGCTTTGTTCAAAGCTAATCGCCTCTCCATTTGTACTTCGAAGGCAAATCGCCCTCTTATGTGCCTTCTGCACATGCAATCATCTTTTTCTAATGCATTTGCCGTCCCTAATATGGTATATTCTTAGTTCTTTAACGCCATCCTCTTCGGCTTCACGAGCGAACTTTTGTTTCTCTTCAATTGATTCAGGACTCATTCGTGTACAAAAATGAAATTTAAATTTTAGATATATAAATACATAAGAATTGAATGGTCTGCACATAAATTTTCCTAAAAGAGATTTACTTTCAATTTATCTCACAATTAAGGAAAAGGATTGAGTGGCTCAAGTTAAAAGCAATAAAAAATGCTCTCCTTTAAATCTTCTCTGATAAAATTTGTCTTTTCTGATTTTCTTTGGGATCATTTAGTTGTCTGAAATTATAATGTATTTTTTGAAAATTGCTAGAATTTGCTAAATGCATTAACTTAGTGAACATAATTAGATATTAGTTTTGATTTCAAAGCTTATATTTTTTTTTAAACAATAAATAACAAATTATTTTTACACAAATGAAAATTATGGATATTATTTATTATTTTAAAGCGGACAAAATGAGCCCTTCGAATTTAGCGGGCTATTGTCCGGCCCAAGAATATTTTTCGTTCACGGGCCACCCTTAAATGAATTCTTAATTAGAAATATTGCAAATTTAGCATGGATGCTAGATCAAATTAGGGATAACCAATAATTAATTTAAACTGAAAATTCCATCTGAGTTATGGTTAATACGTAAGAGAAATGGTGGTGTCCTGACTGCAGTGGTCTGACAAGAGCTGTGGTGATGGCGATGGCAATGATGGGTTGTGTGGTGATGACCAAACTGCAGTGGGCTGGAAGCAGTAACGGAGGTCTAATGATAGCGATGACTTGCGGCAGTGGTTGGATAGTGTCAGTCTAGTAACAAAGCGCATTTTCTGTCGGGACTACTGAAGTAGTTTTAAGTGCGGCGTAGGTTATTCCTGATTTATTTTCAGGTTATTTTTTGGTTATTTCCGAGTTATTTCGGCATTATAGAAAATAACCTATAAATAAACTGAAAATAACTCAGAAATAATTTTGGCTGCACGTAAAGCTACGTTAAGAGTCCACACAGAAAAATTTTTGCCAGTAACAACAACAACAGCGGCACTCGGTCGGCGACAACAGCAACGACGGTCTAGTCACAATAGCAGCTGGAAAGCAGTGATAGTGACCGGGAAGCGGTGATAGCGGTCAGGGAGCGATGAAAGTGGTCTGATGGTAGCAATGGCTTGACGTTGGAAGCCGGGCAGCGACTGAAGTATGGTGGCAATGGCTCAATGGTACTAGTTGGGCAGCGGTGGGTCGGCAGATGCGATAACAAGTCGGTATTGGTTGGGAAGAGGTAAATGTGGTATGTAGATAGAGGCACGTCAACGACATGGCCAAGCAGTGGTGGTCCGGAAGTGGCGGTAGCCGAGGCAATGGTGTTTCCGCGGTGGCGGAAACTTGACACGGGAGACCAGGCAGTGCTTGTCCGGCGTTGGCTCCGGCTAGTCAACTGCGATCCGATGGTGATGGAGCTTAGGAAACTTTAAGAGTTTGAATTCCCCTTCAACCTTCTTCTTTAGGTTGAGGTCCCAAGTCCCCCTTCATGAAGAAAATGGGTGTCTATTTTTTAGATTTTAGGACTAACTTCTTTCGTAAATATTACGTAAATCATGACCACTCCATAGAACGACCCAGATAGATCCCTTCTATCATATAGTGTAATGCAAGCTTTTAAGAGCCTTAATTATATAAGAATCAAGTGATATTGGACTTGTTGGATTCTACATGACGAGACATTTGATTGCACCATAAATTTGTTATATTTGGAATATGCTTGACAACTTAATCGCCCATCCAACTGCAATTGCGCTTAAACGACTTGCTCTAGGCATGATCGGACTAGGATCAAACTAATTTTGGACTCATTAGGCTTCCATGTCGTGATGGTCAGTTTGCCTCGAGACCTTCGATAATCTTGAGCTTGAATCTAGAATGTTTATGGTTTGAAATATTTCGAGATTCATGCATAATTTTTTTTTTTTTTTTGACGACGTATCAATTCAATCAAACTAAAATCAAGCAAAAATATATTATAGATTGGTTTGTTTAGGCACTACATATCGTTCGGTCGATTTTATATGTTAATAAATTTGCCTGTCAATTTAAAAGAACTAAACTAATTTTCTTCAAACTCAATAACTAATATAAATTATGCTAAGAAATGTACTTAAATTACATATTAAAAAAAAACTATAGTATAGAAATTTATAAAATTCTTGTTCATCAAATCACAACTGCTATGGAATAAAGATATTTTATATACCAATCAATATGGAAAAATTATATTTAGATGAGAAATTATGAATGCGTGTTAGGTACTAATTACATAGAATATTGATCCACTAATCCACCTACTTTTACTTGTTGGAAAGAGCCTGTAATGAATGAGAGCTATTTAATTTGTGCAGGATATATTACCTCCATATGGTCAAAGCAAAGTGGTTAAATCACGTAGAAAAATAGTTGTCTTGGACATTAATTTAAGCAACTAAAGTTTAGTTGATTTGTTGCAATTGAAGAGGCGTGACTAAACACAATGCTTCTATTTTCTTATGGGCTATTACATCCATTTCCTATGTATTTAAACTATCTAAAACCTAAACTTTAGCTTTTTGTTACATTTATATCACTCAAAACATTCATATCATATCAAAACATACCACTATTTTGCATTTAAGAAGTGAATTACACTTTTTGTGCATGGATAAGGTGCGTCACTCTACCAAGAGCACAGCGCGGCACGCACAAAGACAAGGCTCGCGCGACAGGGATGAGATCCCAGCGAACTCTGTTCATTCTTTGGCTTAGTCCTTCTATTTGAAAATTGAAAAGAAACAATAACAAAGTTCAACGCTCCTTGGTCGCGCCTTTCTTCTTTCTGATCCGGTCAAACTCCTAAATCAGTGAATGCGGAAGTTCCGTCGCTATGTTGTCAATATGTAAAAACATTTATAAATTAAAGATTAGTTGTCAATATGTAAATGCATAGGAATTGAGTGGTATGTATGTAAATCTTCATTTTCTAAGTTAACAAAATAGAATAGTTTGAAAAAGTGTTGGCATGCTGAATTAATTTAGAGGAACATATGCATGCATGGACATGTGGATTGAATTCGAGGAATTTGAGTGAAAGGGATATGGAGATAGGAGTTGGAAGAGCTAAATCATTGATAGCATTGGAGTATTAATTCATTGAATTTTGAGGTTTAATTTCGTTTGCCCCATTTTTTATATTGATACAGACAAAGCTTATGATGATTGAGAATCTAAGGCTATATGCAAAGTGATTTAAATAGAAAAAAGATGTATAGCTAGCTTCTTAAGATCTGTTTAGCTCACCAAACATTTCATGGTAATAGAAATAATTTAACATCTTCACATTATTGACTGACAAACAAATAGAAAAATTGATAACAACACCTAACATGCAATATAAAAGTTTTGATGTTTTCCTAGGAATAATAAAAAACATCAAGTTTCTTATTCATTTTTCAATGATGAAGTTTGAGCTTTCTATTTTAACTTTTGAAAGGATGATATAAAATTTTTAATCATTGTTGAAGTCATTAAAATTGAAGTTATTAGAACTTAATCATTAAGTTCGCGCTAAGGGAATACTCTCTTGTGACGAAATATAATAGATTTATTCGCTTTCCCTGCTGTATTGTGTCATCACGAGGGTTATATGGTAATAAGCTTACCATGTCAAGAAATCGCCCTCTTAAGGTTCTGACCGACCTTTTTGTAAATCAACAATTACAAGAATTTGATGACGCTACTAGAAGATTTAAATTCCAGCAATGATGCCAAAAACTTGACTGCGACTTTATATATATATGTTTGATTTAAAAGATGTATAGATATAATATTCAATAATGTTAAAGTCGAATTTATCAACGCAAGTATATGTATCGCTCAAGTAATATAGGGCTATAATGGAGTCCTAGATATCAATCCCACAGGGAGAAATAGAAAACTACGGACTAAGATTTAATAAAAAGTAATACTTCAACTACAACAACGTTCAAGTTGCTTATCTGTCACTAATAGACAATTGAAATAAGTAGATAATTTGGATAGTAACTAATCATAGAAAATAACGTTTAATTGTGATATTCAATATATAAGAAAGCATCATTCTCCTTGCCAAGAAATTATAGTGAATGAATAAAATGAATTAGTTCAAATTATATTGTGCCAAATATGAGCATACCTATTCTTTACCCTTTGGTCCAGGCATAAAGAACATTGACTGATCCTATGCTTGGTTACAGATTCTGCGGCTAGGCTGGGAGGATAACGACTCTCACTTCGGAGCTCCCACGTTCCCCTCACCTGAGGGCTAACATCTACATATCAACACCCAAATGATAGGACCGAATTGGGGATTTTAGTCTGTCACTCTAAAATCTCCAATTCTACGCCCGATAGTAAAATTTCCCTATTTATTTGCACCCAACTTCCAAGGGCTTTGACCTCCCTGAATCTTGGATGTAATATTCACTTTAGTTGTAAAACTCAACATATTTTAACAATTCAATTGGCCAGATTGAAAGTAAATTAAGATCAAAGTGAAAAGATCATCATAATTTCTTAAACATTTTCATGGCTTCACCAATTCAAATTACCATTTCACAAATCTCGAGACAAGGAGAAAGATAGAGAAAACTACTCAGAACTCATGGGGAAAGCACAACACAACTTGGAATTCATATATAAAATCAAAGTCATACAAACTATAACAAGTAAATAACTTATCTCTAAATTTCTCCCCAAGAACACTCCTCAAAGTTCCTATGAATTTCTTCCTTTCTTTACAGCACAAAGAATTCCTCTTTGAAGTAGCAAGGAGGAAGAAATCTCTCACTTTTCATTCACTCTTACAATTTCTCGAAGAATTCCTCACAATTACACACTCTAACAAGCTTTCTATGCACTAATGGATCATTTATAACCTCAAGGACTCCAAAAGTCTCCTCCCCTCTTGTCTTCATTTTCGGCCAAAATGTTCTCTTTAAAGATGTGGATGAGTTTTCCCAAGAGTTGCTTACGCACCCCTCCAAAATCCGGCCTTTTCCATTGTACATGTCACATAACCGTCGATCCCGCCGTCAGCGACCTCGATGGCGCCGTCGGCGGCCTTCTTGTGAATTTGTCCTGTAGCCTCGGGAAAAGCTCGCCGACGACGCCATCGCCGTCGGCGACCTCGATGGCATCGTCGGCGCCCTAGTGCAATTCTCTATATTTTGGTCATTTTTGCTCCAAATTCGCTCCTTTTTGCATCTTTTTGCTTCATTGATCCTAATTCATCATTCCTGCAACAAAACATCAAAAATATATTTCTTTAAAGTGCAATATTATTAAAAATAGTATAAAAGAGGTATGAAAATCTCAACATATTTTCATTTGGTCAAAATCCCCCAAACTTAACTTTTTCTTGTCCTCAAGTAATTTTAGTACTATATAAAAGTTATGATCTAGTGCAGTAATATTTTAATTCAGAAGCACTATAAGTTTGATTTAGATAAATATTATAGTGAGTTTTTAAAAAAAAAATTCAAGTAATTGAATTAAGTCTGTATCCATCAGATTATCTAGTCATCAAGTTTTAAGAGTTCTAGTTTTCTATTTATTTTAAGAATGACTATAGATTGCAATATTAAGTCACTTAGAATATCCAAAAGATAAGAACTTCTTGAGAACTCTATTAATAAAAAGATATATTTCATAAATATAAGTTCAGGAATGTATTTAAGTTTTCCTTTTAGGTAGGTCTTGTGAAGCCAATTTTTTATTAGGAATATCCTCAAGCTTCTCCTCACTTTTATATATTTTTTTCTTTCTTTTTCTTTTTTTTTCATTTGGATTGCTTTCAATCCTATATATTTTTCTTTTCTTTTCAGGGATTGTTTTCAATCCTTTCTTTTTCCTTTTTCAAGTGAGGATTACTATATCTGGATAGCCTTTAATGATTTTGAACTTCACTTTTCTTTCCCTAAATTTGAAACTCAAAGCATTTCTTACCTTATAAGTATTTCATAGCTTTTACATCATTGAGCCTCAATTTTTCTTCTCATTTGAAATTTCATATTCTTAATACTTTAAAATATAGTTTCTTTTACTTTAAATAGTTAACTATAATCTTATTCTCTTATACTAAATATCTTAAGTTACAAAATTAATTTTCATTAAAAAAATATTTCTTTAAATCTACCATAATATTTAAATAGTTACAAAAATATAGTTTCCTGAATTAAATTTACTACATAAAATCATATAAATAATTTTTTAAAATATTGAAATAGAGGACATTTAATAGTTAATCTTTTTCTTCCCTCCCTCAAAATTAAATTTTTAAATATGAAATAAAGGTGGAAAGAAAATACTATAAATATAAATCATACCTCAATATTGTAGGCATCTTTATCATTCTGAAATTTCTGCAGGCCTTCTCCAATTTTTACTTCACCTGGTCTGAAATATTATGAGCTTTCTACGCATATAAATCATTAGAGGAATTTCTAGGAAATGAAATTTTGAAACAAGTATAAAACTAAAACAAACACAACATTTCCTAGCACAACCACAATACTAAATAAAAGACAAAAATATTAAAATGAAAATAAACATTACATCACATTACAATCCACAAAGTACACTAAATGAAAGTCTAATCACGTACTCATTCCTTTTTTCTCATAAAAAGAGTACATAACATAAAAATAAACAAAAATACAAACATCAGTGCGTCAATCTCATTCTAAATATCAAAATCCCAAACTATTTCATCGTCGCCTTGATCAGCAGGTGGATCGGGTTGATACTGAGTATATCGGGGGTATTCAGAAAATGTAACATCAGGCTCTCCTCTGTAGTGTCGGGCCTGAGCATCATAATAGGCTATTTCAAAATCAGAATGCCTCTGCAGGTACTCACTATCATAATCATGTCGGTGTTCTAAACCTTCAATCCTCTCATTTATCAAATCTATGCTCTTCCACTGCAAGGTCAACTCATTCATCAAATCTGCTAAGGTAGGGGAGCTAGAAGGAGGAGGAGGGTCATAACTTGTAGAGGGAACGTCTCTACTAGTAGAAGATTCCTGGCTCCTACTTCCAGTTCTCCATTTCTCATGGGATACAAAAGTTTTTAAATTTGATTTATTAATGGGTTTCATAGGGTGAACCCACTCTTCCTCTCCAACGTCCACTCCAGAAAGTTGGCAAAGGGCATAAATAAGTCCAGGATGTCCTAGACCTCCACTAGTCTCACTCCTTTCCGTAGTCAATATATTCTTGAAAATAATCTTCCCCACATTTATAATTTTGTTATTCTGAATACAAAAATTCATAATAGCTCTATCTCTAGTAACCTCACTATGGTGGTAAGTCGGTACAGAGTTCAACATTAAGATCCATGAATTTCTTCCAAGATTTTCTTCACATGTTCAAATTTTCAGGTTTCCTCAATGTGGGAAGAAATACATGGTGAAAATCAAATATATTTAGCTTGGAGTGAAGCTCTTACCTAAAGAAGATCAAATCTGGTGTCAAACAGCCTTGAAATCGTCTTCCAATCCAAGATCTATCAAGCCCTAATTTGAAAATGGCGTATTTAAGAGGAAGGGGACGATGAATAGTGGTGGTTGACCGGTCAAAATCGAGGTTAAAGAGGTATTTTCACGATCCCACCGACGGCGGGGTCGATGGCGCCGTCGGCGCACTCTATTGTATTTTTTAACACAAGTCTCAGGAAATTCCCGATGTCGGCGGCGTCGAGGGCGCCGTCGGCGGGCTCTATTGATTTTGTCCAAATTCTGGATTTTTGCGATTTTGATCAATTCTAAGCCTAAACGACATTCGTTTAATCTTTATAAACATATTTTTAAATAATTAAATGATGTACTTAACATATACAAACTTTCACAAAACAAAACATCACATTTATATATAAATTCCAAGAGATTCAATAAACATTACATAACACACCTAAATTAGGTATTTTCTCAACCTCAATACATTAATTCAGCGTCACAATCCAAGCCACGACACTCAAAACGCTGAAAATAAAACATCATATGCTTAGTTTCAACTATACAGAGATCTTTAAGCATAATTCTAAAGCAAAGTAAATATAAAGTTCAAATCTAAACACACAAACATAAATGCAACATATGAGATCTACTATTCGTCAGATTTTGTGCTCGTTTCTCCTCTGAGATCACCCATTGATTGCACATGGACGAAGAGGTTGTAGAAGGGTCAGAAAGGAAATTCTTCAGTTGAATCTTCCTCAATTAATTTCATTCTCTTCATCAGTCGTATCAAGCTATCTTCTAAAAGTCCCGAATGATCAAAATGTTCTTTAATCCTCCAGTCTAAATGATCGAAGAAATTAGAGATATTATTAATTGCATTCATCATATTTTGTACCTTCTTTTCTAATTTCTTGATTCGGCGTGGGATCACCAAAGACTTATCAGGGACTAAGGGTTGTACTGACAGAGAATTATGAGAAGATTGATCAACTATCATAGCCATGTCATTTTCATCTTCAAATGATGGGAATCTTTCAGTTGGATCCAAAGGTTTCCAAGGTAGCAGTACCTTTTCCTAGTTTTCATAGGATACTTGGGACTGGCTGCAAAGTGAGAAAATTGTTGAAGGGTGTCCAAGCCCATAAGTTGATTCGTGAACAATCAGGCCTAAGACTGACTTCACAATTATAGATCCAATATCGATCGGCAGTCCCCTTTGGATGCAGTAATTCAAAATGACACTTTCTTTAGAAACCTTACCAACCTTCATTTTCGGTAACAATTTCGCAGAAATGAAGAAGTGTCAGTGTTTAGAGACGGGATTCAAAAGTGTTGAAGAAAAACTAACATACCCGTACTCTCGCATTTCTCAATCATCAGTTTCGTCCGTCAAATACTGGTAAATTTCATTCATCTGGTCTCTCGTTGGGACAAAATTGAAATAGTTGCAGACAGGAACATTCTCTATCATATATAATTCGTTGATTCTTGAAGGAGTGAAAGTAATCCATCTCCCTCGCACATAAACAACCCTTGGTTAATTCCATGTAAATTTGCATAAAATTCTTTTACCACAGGAACTACCACGACGGCAGTAGTGTAGCACAACACTTCCCATCTTCGCCGCACTATCATTTCTTTAATATCCGTTGTGGGATTATTCAATTCTCCATTCACGAATCCTTGTTCATTGATTAATCTTTTCTTCGTCAGCAACTTGTTGAAGATTCGTTGCGCTTCCGCACTAATGAACTTTTGCCTATTCAAAACTCACGTTCTGGGATTATCATGGGAATTGGACGCCATAGGAGTGAATTGACAGAGTTTTTCTTCATTTTTTGGGAGAAAATATGAACTAAAGTTTGAATTTTTGAGTTTAAAAAGACTACTCCCGCCCAAAAACTGTCAAAAACCGCTCATCGGACACAAGAAACAACCTCTTACCGGTCTCGTCGGCGGCGGCGTCAAGGGCGTCATCGACGCGCTTCTGTATTAATTTTTTCCTGGACTCTCGAAAAAAAACCTGACGTCTGCGCCGTCGGCGCCCAAGGCAAAACTTTCACAGTTTCGCTCTATTCCGAATGCGTTACAATTTTTCTTTATGGATCCAATTCTTAAGATATTTGAAGGATAAATGAGAGTAGTAGAGCTTAATACTACATAAACTAGCGATAAATTCAAATAAAAACTACCATAATCGTAATAAAGATAAATATAAATATGGGTTGCCTCACATAAAGCGCTTGGTTTAACGTCGTCAGCCCGACCTATTCAGGGTTCATTCAGGTTGACTGATCATTAAAACCTCTTTAAAATTTGGTCATTTACTCTCATAATATGATTTTAATCTATCTCCATTTACTTTAAATTTATTTCTCATTTTCTGATATTCAATTTCAACAGTTTTGTAAGTGTAAACTTGAGTCACAATAAATGACCCTAACCAACGAGACTTCAATTGGATTTAGATTTGGGGAGGTGGCTCTCGGTTTTGGCTTCTCCGGTGGCTAGGTCGTCCGGTCAGGATAGAGGAGGTGGTCAGGTGGCCAGACGAGCCAGTGGGAGGGTTAATGATGATTAACTCTGAATGGTTAAGACTTGATGGAAAATATCTTTAGGTTTAGCCAAAAATGAGAGGAGATCCTCTAAATTAAGGGTCCTTGGTCCATGGCTCATGTAGGGTGGGCTAGGTGGGTCTAGCCTGGTCTATAGGGTCCAAAGTGTGGTTGTGGTAGCTTTGGCTTGATCAATTTGATTTGGTTTGTTCAACTTTAGAGCATGGATTCTATTTTGGGCATTTTGGTTCGAAGTTGGGTATAGGCTGGGCTAGTAATGACATTGAGCCCGATTTATTAGTTAAAATGGAGTAGATGATTGCCACAAGGAGTTTAAAAAAGAATTGAGTGATTTTGAGTTGATTTGGAAGCTCAATTTGATGGATTTTGGCTCATGGCCAATTTTGGCGCATTTGGGTTAGCCTTAGATTTGGATTGGGCTAGGGCTATGGTTAGACCCAATTGATGGTTCAAATTAGTCCAAGGGATCTCCATGAAGAGTTTTGGACACCAATTGAGTGGAAATTTAGGGGTTATGAAGTTCAATTTGGTGGAATTTGGAGTTTGGGGCAAAATTGGGTTTTGGTTCAAGTTAAATTTGAGTGAGATTGGGGCTTGACCAAGGCCAATTGAGGGTTCAATTTATTGTGGGGGAATGTTTTAAACAGTTTATGATTCAAAATTGGGGCAATTGAATAGGTTTGGGGGTTCAATTTGGTGAAATTTTGGCTTAAGGTCAAATTGGAGATTGTGAATTGGGCTTATGACTTAGGTTTGAAATTGGGTCCAACTGAACTTAGATTTGGTTTCATTCAATTTTAGGCATGAGGAATTCGAGTTTAGAATTGAAATTGGAGAAAATTGGGATCAAATTGGTGGACATTGGGTGTGAATTGGGATAATTGGGCCTTTAAAGAAAATTTGGGGCTTTTGGTCAAAATTGGTCAAATTGAGCTCAACGGAGTGGTCCAAGTTGGTGTTGGGGACATTTGAAATGATTTTGAAGTTTTTGGGACAGTTTGAGTCACCATAGATATTTTTGTAATTTTGATAATTTTGGGGTGTTTTTTTGGATAGTTTTGGTGGTTTAAAAGAGTTTGAAATGTTTTTTTGGAAAAAATTGAGTATTTTGGGTAATTTTTGGGTTTTTTGTCAAAATTGCGGTTTCAAGGGTTGTTTGGTAAATTGGGGTGGTTTTTGGGGCAAAAGGCTAAATTGGGTATTTTATTAGGATTGGGGTTGCCAACCACAAAACCATCCTATTTGAGTCATGGACCAATAGAATTCCCTACTTTGGGTCCTCCATGTACTGGTCTCAGCTAAACCCTAGCCTAGGGCTAGTTGCGTAGGGGACCACCTGCATGAGTTTCCCAAAAACTAAAGCCTGAGGTTGTGACTGTAAGTGCGGGGTATCAAGTGTGTGTGTGTGTGAAACTGACCAATGTCACACCACCCAAGGTCCACCCTAGGGCCAAACAGTCCTATGGAGACTCCCCTTGAGCTCCCCCATACTGGCCCCACCTACAAAATGTTAGAAGATATGATCAATACATGGAACTTAAAATTGACAAAAAAAAAGTTAAAAGTTCCAAATGGGAAGGGTTCATTTAATAGTCCTCTAGGAATAGTCAATAAGAAAGTCCTATGAATAGACCATAGGCTACTAAAGAGCAAATTAGACCTCAATCAAAAGTGAAGTCAAAATATGTACAACTTATTTTATTCATATGGCCAATATATTATGGAGCTTTCTATGACATTTTTTATTAAAGATCATATTTAATAAATACACTATATAATTAACATAGCCTCTTTGATCTCTTCAATAAGTGAAAAACATATAGCCATTACTTGACTTTTTTTGTTACAAAAATTATGGAGCATTCTATAAAATCTTGTCTAGCAGTAGACGTTATCTAAAATCTTTTAATTAGCATGTTCATTATTATTTTTACAGATATGTGGATAATTTATCTATCATTATTTTCTCAAAATTCAATAGATTATAAAGCCCTATTCAACATTTCAATTAGGGCCTTATTATTCAAAGTAAGACATTCTCTAAATATTTTAAGTTGACAAGAAATTATAAATTTTTTGTATTTGCCAACTTTTCTTATTTCAGGGTATCTATGTTATAAATAATTTTGTCAATCATTGTGCTCTCTTATTTTACATGTGAGATGAGTTGCTTGAAGGATTGTTAGAAAAATAGAAATATGTATGTAATAACATCTTTCTATAATTATTATATAATTAGTAGTGTGATGACATTCTTCAAGATATTATGTTATATTATGTTGAGATAAGGTTTTCATGAAAGCCTGTTGATAAATTTTTCTTAAATGCTGAAAAGAGTCTTAAATAACGTACAGTCAGAATTCATGTAATTCTAATAAATCTTTAAATAACAACTTAGACATGCCATTAAGATATCATTTAAATGGAATCCCAAGCTAATTTTGCCAATATCCGAAATGACCACCTTGTCATTTTTATATTATTTTAAGTGAACTAGCATCCCCTTGATATCTCAACAAATGTAAGGGCATTTACACTAAGACTTAAGAAAAATGTGAATGTCTTTTTTAGATTAATAATGAAGATATATTTTAGTCTTCACTTGCTTCATGTGAAGCCACCATTGTTAGTTTTTTAGAAATTATAGATGAGATTTGTCACTCATAAATGGAAGTTTTGCAAACCATTACTCATTTTCCATGAATATTTAAACTAAGGGTGTTGAGGCCACCACATGTAGAATGTCTTCAAATCACATATATGTAGATCAAGAAGGTGAAAACATGATTTCATGGGGACACCAACAAATTATTGAATACTGAATAACTTTTAGGAATAAATATACTAACTTTCTACACAAACATAATAAATTACGAGCATTACATGAAATACATAAAAGTTTTAATGTGAAAACTTATGGAGAAAAATAATATTGTTCAGGGCAAATTAAATGTTTTACTAACATGAGTCAAGAATTATAACTTGAGTTATTTCTTAATGTTAGAGAATTCGTTATTGCAATGCATTTGATATGAATTATGAAAGATTTGTATTATATTAGTATCATAAAAAAGTATTGAGTGTTAGATTTTTCATTAAATGATAAGTATCTAATAACACTTTATTGTTGACTTTGAAATTTGAGTAAATAAGGATGACAAGTTTGGTTGTTTTCTTAGTAAGATGGGCGGGAAATAGCAATTGAGAATGTAATTGTATAATTTTAATTGCTAAATAATAATGTATGTCGATTATCAGTCTGCATCATATGATTGTTAAAAAGGAATATTAGAAGTCAAGCCGTTGCAGCCAATCATCGTGATCACTCACTAAATAGAGAGGTCTATTGATTTAGACTACGAGCGTCAAACATTAATCCTTGGTGACTAAGGAACTAATAATATAGTGATTGAATGTTGGTGGTAGACTAAAGTTAAACACTATTTTTGATAGGTGTTTGAAAAAAGTTAATGAGAAACACATAAAATCATGCTATGTTAAATAGTTTTGTTTTGTCATTGTTTTAATAGAAAGGGAAGGGTAGATTATCAAGAATACAAATTTGATTTTCTTTCCTCAAATGTCTTAAATAACGCAAAGTTGATTACTTTTTAATTTGTTGATTCATGAAAAAAAAATAAAGTTGTTCAATTATGAACACTCACATTTTGGAAGAGGTTTAATCCATAAAATAACCTACGGAATTTCAATTAATTTTACTAAGTACTTTATTCTGTCTAATTTGAGTTGATATCTTGGCATTCATTATATTTTGCCTCCCCGAATCACAATCTCAATTGCAAGTTTAATTAAAATGGATTTCAAATGCTCATAAAAAAAATTTTTAAGTTTATAAAATGATAATTAGGTGTTTTTAAATATGAAAATTGATACGTCCTCATAAATTATTATCATGCACAAATCTCGGAGCATTTTGAGCAAAAAGATATTCTGAATGTGAATTCATGATTATCAAGCTCTGATTTCATCAAATGTATGATAAAAATGACAGTTCTTACTTGGAAAGCTTAATTAAGCTAAAATTGGTTTGATCCGAGTTTGATCAAGCCCAGATCAAATCATTTAAGAACAATTAGAGGATTTGGATTGAAAATTGTTAGATCAAATGGATAACAAATCTAACGAGCTTATAGTTAAACAGAGTGACTTGTTGAGCCAAATCTAGCAAGCCTATGATAACTTGATTTTGATATCATTGAGACACTCAAATGGTCATAGAATATCATCTAATTAAGCAATCACTCTGAGCCATCAGTGGTATGGATTCATGCAGTATTTATGGAGAGTGTTACTTTTAAAATCTATAAATAAAGCTCTGCTCTCTTCATGAAAGGGGACTTGGGAGCTGAACCTGGAGAAGAAGACTGATGGGAGGTTTACGCTCTTGAAGGTTCCTGGCGATCCAAATTAAAGCTATAGTGGCTTGTTTTGCGACCCCCTTTTATTGACAGTTTTTTTTTTCTCATTTCTTTTCGCTACTTCTTTAAAAGATTATTAATAATTTAATATGATCTTCTTTAAATATATTTTTTTAGTTTTATGAGAAGAAAACTATTTATTGTATGAATATTTTCAATTCATTCTTCATATTTTAACAAAAAAAAACATTTATTTGCTTCATATACTTCATGAATATAAATCAATTTTAATCGAATGAACAAGCATTATTTCTCTCTAATAAATTTAATTGCTCTAATTTTTATGCGAGCAAGGGCATATTTTGGGAGCTATTTTTAATCAGAGAAATTTACATATCTACCACACAATTCTTAAGTAATTGCATATATAGCACCTAAACTCTCATATTTCATTTTTAACAGTTTGGCGTATTTTACTTTTAAAAACTAAGCAATGGTGGCAATTTTTATTTGATGTCAAAGATTTGGTTGCTATGCTTTCTTTTTGAAAAAAAATATCTAAATTAGATTATATAACAAAAACATAAATTATAATGTTTTAATAAAAAAATTGATCTTACTTGATGTGTGCCAAAAGCTTCCCAGTTTTAGAGTAATTATTTTGTATTTTAGCTTTGCACGAAAATCCAACACATACTCAGATAATTAAAGTGAGAGGTAGAGGCACTATGAGTTTTTAAGTGGAAAATTTTGGAAAGGGAAAAAATTTATGGGCTTGACTTGGTTGACATAATTTACTATGCAATGATGAGTACACATGCACATTCATAAGAAAATAGAATTACAAAGTAATTTACAACAAAGTTTTAACAATAATAGTCTCAACACACCGTGAAGCAAGCCTGTAGTTGATGTTATGAAAGCATTAGTCCTTTATAAATTGTTATAGACTATGGTTGTAGCACCAGCTTATCAAAGAAGATGTTGTTGAAATATGTTATAGTAGTTGATCAAGGTGTTCATAGATAGTTCCCATGAACATTGGTTAGCCATCAAGGTCGTAGTCGAAAGCTGCAAGAGTTGTGAGAACGTCCATATGCCACAAATGTTGGAGTTGGGAGCTACACGAGGTGTAATAACATGCATAGGCCACAGAGATTGAAGTTGGGAGTTACATTAGTTGTGATAATGTTCGTAGGCCATAGAGGCTAAAGATGATAGTTACATGAGTTGTGATAATGGTGTAGCTTACAAAGGCTGGATTTAAGAGTTGCATCAATTATGAACTTTGTAGGCCATACCTGGTCATTTAGGTTATAATTGTGAACTATGATAATGTTTGCAAGCCAGAGAGGCCGAGTTGGGAGTTGCATAAGCTATGGGCCATGTATAACTTAGTAGGTAATGTAGGACGTAGTGGTTAGCTACGATAACGTTCATTGTTCTCATATACTAGAGTTAGGAGCTACATGAGATGTGAGAATGACCATAGGTCGTAGAGGTCGGAGTTGGGAGCTGCAAGAGCCTTCATAATATCTTTAGGTCGTAGAGGTCAGAGTTGGGAGCCTTACAAGTTGTGATAATGTTGTAGTTGGCAGCTGCATGGGCTATGAACCACGATGGTCATAGAGGTGGGTTGTAAGTAGAGAGCTTCAAGTGTTCGAAAAAAGTCATCGTATCCTTAATATAGCGATTGTAAGCAATTAGTGTAGGAAGTGTTGTTACTTCATATTAGGGAGACATTGATACATAATAGGAGGGTGCGACTTTGTATAGTATTAAATGTGTATTGTTACACTGCCTTCAAGGTGTGTCGTTATCCCATCTTTGAGGTGTGTTGTAACACTGCATATGTGGGTGCACATTGCATCATCTTTGGGGTGTTATTACATCGTCATCGGGGTGCGTTGTTACACTGCATATGGCAGTGCACATTACATTATCTTTGGGTCATTGTTACACCGTTGTTGGTGTGCTTTCTTACGCCATTTTTATGGTACATTACTCTTTAGGATGATCGTTACTCTGAATAGTGTTTTGTTACTCTGCAGTGTACACTGTGATTTGCAGTGCTTGTCGTGATTTCATAAGTGCTTCATTGTGATGAGTAGGGGGCGATAGATGGCGGTTAAAGACAGCTAATGAGTGGTGGTCAACGGTGGTTGGTATTCTCAAAAACATGCAATGTTCTTGAGACCTTCGATGTGGAACACTGAGCTCAGCTCCTTACGCAATGACGTACGACAGTCTTCCACTAGTTCAAATGGTCTAGGTCATTTTTCATGAAGGGGTAAGTCTCCATTTATAGATACAAGTAGACGACTCCAGACAATTATAGAAAGAATACTGATCACTTTATCAAACGACCCAAAAAAATCCCCTCGGTCGAACAACATTTCGTGGATATTTGAATGCCTTAAGGATTTCAAAATTAAGTGAACTTGGTCTTATTGGTTCATTTTATCAAAATGCTCGATTTGATCATAGACTTGTCACATTTAGAATTCATTTGACCTTCTAATTAGGCATCAGAAGCTTTCAAAAATATCTTAGGGGCTCGATTTTGGATTGACTTAACACATATTTGAAAAACTTTAGCGTCATTGTGTTTGTCTCGTCGATCCGATCAATTTAACTATAAGTTCATTGAAAATGAATTTCTTGATAATTTTTAATTGATGCTTAAACGTTTCTTGCTAAGAAGGTTGTCTTGAGATTTGTGACTAGCCTTGAGAAGTGTCAGATGATGAAAATTTGTTGACGGCATATCAAAAATGAATTCCAAACTTATTGATTATATTTTGAAGTTTGATATAAAATACTAAAAATTAATTAAAATATATATTACATTTATATTAAAATAAATTCAATGAATCTAAATTTATCCTCTCTAAAAAAAAATGGTTAAATATCTCCACCTACATAATTTTTCTTAAATTTATATGAATTGACCAGATAGCATTATCAATAGCATTTAAAGAAAAGCACGTTTGCAGATTTCATCAAAGACGAAATTGTGGCAAGACCTCATAAAGAAAGCAAAATAATTAATTTTGTAACCATTACATGCTGCCTCGTTATATAAGAAACAATATTACATCAGGACTCCGAATGCATTCTCAGTCTAATAGTGGTGCGCAAAGTATCAAGCCGGCCCCACCATTTTTAACAATAGTCATTGCCAATGTATTACAGTGAGACCCGCTTGACACATGACGCTCCACCATTAAACTCTTAACGCAAACTGTTTTAAAAGTCCTGATGTAATATTATCTCCATCATATAATATCTTCGACAATGCTCTAAATTAAATCTGATCAAAATGAATCTAATAACAATTTATTTTTTTTAACAGTAAATATAATTTATAAATTCATATTAATTAACTTTTAATTACAATATCCTCATATAAAAATTTATTATATTTATACATATATATGTATATCTATATAGAAATTTCTACTTCCAACCGAAATGCCTTAAATTTCTATTCCGGTTGGTGTTGAGTTTAAATCTGATTAAATTAAAACTACACTAATTGATTGATTGAAGCATAACATAATAAACAAACCCTCATTGGAAGTTGACTTTATAAACATATGATATAAATGTACAATATATTATTGGAATTATGTATTAACTAATGCGCCCATAATTGTTTACTTATTCCAATTTCTTTTAAAAAAAAAGGGAATCCCTGCCAGTCTTGTTTGAGGTGCCGTCATTAATTTAATTGGGTTTCTTATAGAGTAATGCAATGCACTGAATTAGGTTAATTAATAATTTATTTCTGTTAATAGTTCGTTAGCGAGACTAATTAAAAGTTAAATGAGATGCATGCGTCACATGTCGGGATGGTCATTATGTTACGAATAGTCAGAAACTGCTTGGTGCGTCGTTACCGGAAAGGTTGGCGAAGGTGCATTAAGGCATCTCTAGACAACTCTAATCTTGCTTCATCTTTGTGGACTTGGTAAAACTTTGTCAGATAAATGTTGGACTCTTTTTTTCATATCTATTGAGAAATTAAGGCTAGAAGAACACAGAGATTTAACGTGGTTCAGCAAAGATGCACAAGTCCTCGGGAGAAGGGCGACGGCTTTCTTTCAACTCCAGAAAAATGTTACAGGATACAGAATATAATAACCTAGAGTTATAAACTGACCTACTATATATAACCCCAGAGAAAACCTTGAGTACAATATGTAATTCACAAATTATTCATGCACCGTACCGCGGAGCGTTGCCCCTGCACTCCTAAACTCACATAACGAAACTCTCCCGATTGGACAGATTCTTCTGCTCCGCTCCAATCCAACATCTGTCCCTTATACGATATATTAGCCATACCTAACAATATCATAATCTTGCTAACAAAATAACATGATGAATGATCGAAAGCGTCGTGATAAAAGGCAATTTGAAAGCGCAAGACTTGAGGCTTTTTCTTGACCAATCATTTATGGGTATAGATAGGAGATTTGATTTTATGAAAAATGCTACTTAATTTTATGCTGTATAAATATTACTCATGGTGTATGGTAAGAAGCATGACATATGTAGCTAAATTTCATTCGAAATAGAGGTAATATATTTCAATAATACTTTTGTTTATATCAATTAAATTAATTGTACTCACTATAATATTAAGGAGCATTTATGCAGCCACCACCTAATTCTTAGGTATTTACATATGGAACATATGAAATTTATTTTGATATTTATAAAACACCCATATTTTATATCATATAAAAATATCACCATTTTAAATTGTGTTGAGCAATTAACCAAGTTTTAGAGGACTAATTTATCTAATAAAATCTCTTTATTTTAAATGTTATATCGTGCACAAGTGACACATTTTACTTAAGAATGTGTTTAATTTAAGAACTTATTAATTATGGGTACATAATATGTTATATCATTTTATGAAGTGATTTGAAACTTATTACAAATTTGGGTGATAAAATTGTATAATAGAAAGGTTTAAGATTAACAATAATCTTAGTTATAATAATAATATCAATCATAGTAAGATAATGATAATTATAGTAATACTAGTACTAATAGTTTAAATTCTAAAAAATATTAATAGTAAATATATTTATATTAATATTAGTAAAAAAATTAATATTTATGGTACTAATAATATTAATAATAATTAATAATTATGATAATATTTAATCACAATTTTGAGATTTTTAAATTTGTTTCAGTTTCTTCTTTGTATTAACATGACTTGTTTAAATGACATGCAAATATTATTTCACTTCCTTAGTACGTATAGTCAAAATGTTCTTTATTAATCATAGAGACATAATCAACCTAAAAATAATATTATAGTGACACTTAGCAAATGTGTTCCTTATTTTTCCTTTGCTAGATAAATAAGATTAAGGGGGATTTGTGACGTGAGTGTAAAATCTTAATATATGCTTACTTGAAAGATGATCAGAGCATAATGAAGTTTAAATATATTTCACCCTAGGATCAAAACTCAAAGCGGGTGATCGAGACGTAGCGGTAGATCGAACCAAAGAGATAGGGTGATTGGCCTGGGACAGCCGATCAAACCCAAGATGGGTGATCGACATGTACCGGTTGATCAAACTCAAAAGATAAGGTGATCGACTCGAGACGACCAATCAAATCAAAATAGATTGAGGATCAGCCTAGGACAACCGATCGATCTAAGGATGGGTGATCAACACATAGTGGTCAATCAAACGTAGAAGATAGGGTGATTGGTCCAACACAGCTGATCGAACCCAAATGGATTGAGGAATGGCTTAGGATGACCGATTGACCTAAGAGGGGATCGATGATTGACCTAGGACAACCGATCGATCTGACGTGCTCATGCAAACACACATATAATGCAAAAGATGGCCAAATGCAAAAATGCAACATAATGATCAATGCACTAGAAATGTAATCCAAAACGCTTGACAGTGCATTGCACTTGAATTAATGGCATCGTGTAGTTTCCTAGGGTTGATGTTATTGGATTTGTGGCATAGCTGCCTCCGACTTTGGCATGGCAATGTGGAGGGCTTCCCCTCCAATTTCTCATAACGGAAGTCCTCCACTGTTCTTAGGGCAGACTAGCCACAAAGCATTTTCTATCCTACAAACAACTGCAATCTTGTGGAATGATCTAGCTATAATTTTTTTCCTATTCCTCAAGATCAACTCAACCAACCCCTCCAAGGGATGTTGGGAGTGCCAAAGTCATGAGGGATTGAGATTCTGATCTCTTTGGGATTTAGACCTAGGGTTCACAAAGGGGAATCACTTAGATTTGTATAAGAATGACCAACACACACAGCTCCTAACCTAGGGATTTCTCTAAGGAAAGAAATTGTCCATCACAAAGGTGGCATGGCCGCACCCAGTGGCGTCAGCCAGCGCACTCACCCTAAGTGGGCGACCAAACCCACATGCCTAGGCTCAACTAACCCTAAGGCCGACTAAGATTTTGAGGTTCTCACCATCACAACAGCTGCATATGTGTTTCTTCATGTAGGAAGAAACTTGCCTATTGGTAGGAGAGAAGCCCACAATCCAACAAACTCCGGCAGCTCTCCGACGATGCTCCAGTGATCCTCTCTTCTTCAGTGTAGGAAAGTGGCGTTGTATCCTAAGATCTTCCCATAAAAGATGGCCTCACTCACTCAAGAAATGAGGAGAGAGATGAAAATGATGAGGAGGAAGGAGGAAGAGGGATGATGAGGGAGGCAAGCTCCCTTGGCCTTCGTCTCTCCAAGCCTTTCAAAAGCCTCTCCAAGCCTTCTAAAAGCTCTCCTCCAAGAGCTCTCCCTCCAACCCTAACTGATGATGAAGAAGGAGAAGGAGCGGGAGCCCCCGATCGGGGAAATTGGGAGCCAGCCAAAATTTAGAGGAAGGTTTAAGTTAAACCCCTCTCCCCCAAGTAAATGACAAAAATGCCCTTAAAAGGGGCCTTGGATGCTTCTAAAGGAGAGAAAAAGAGGGATTTCATAACTCCTTTTAATGTTCTCAGGTGCCTCCTTCCATTTCGGTGACTTACAACGTCAAAATGGTGTAAAAAAAGCTGAAATTCATGATTTGGAAGGTAATCGACACCTAAGCGCCGCACTTCTAGCGCCTTAGTGCCAGTTGAAGTGATAGGCCCCATCTGTGCGGCACTTGCTTTTCTAGCTCTCGGGAAGATGATGATTTTAGCTAGTTTTTGGGCGCCTAGGCGCCTGACATTATGTCAGGGTAGATGGTTGGAAACATATTTTGGGATTGTTGGCTTCAGGGGTCGTTGTCGGGGCACCGATCTGACTTGAATCTTTGATTTTTGTTTGGTGAGCCCGACGAAGCATTTTATTAATTTTAAATCTACAGAAGACTCAGTGTGAATGAAATGTGGCCCCATAACTCTGTATTGGATTATTCTCGTTGGTCATTCACCAGAGAAATAGATACTAATGGTCGTATTAGACTACGACGCAGGTAGGGTGTCCCAAACCCTAATTTTCTTATAGTGCGCATAGGCAAACTCCATCACTTCCTTTGGCTATGGGAGGCTCCAGATGCCAACATATACAGACTTGAGTATCTAAAACATCATAATGTGATATATTCTTATCTAAGAAAGGAGGAGATTAGGATCATTACTCACTAGTTTGGTGATGCTCTTGTAAATAAACCCAAATTTATTTTACACCGAAAGAGCTATTCTCATAAGTCTACTCCATGAGGTGTTGTAAGGATCTGCGAAACCAGCAAAACATCAGTATTAATGGACATAACAAATAATTGTATTGCAACCATTATTTCTTTCTTGCAAAAATGTTCTTCATTATGTAATAAATTTTCGATTGAGCTCATTTGGTGTCACATTAGATCAACTTTAGTATGCTTGAAATTTGTCTAAAAAAACGACCAATTGGATAATGTGATTTTTAAAGTTGGAGCTCAACAAAGCAACCTATTGGATAATGTGATTTTTTAAGTTGGAGTTCAAATAATATTAAATTTAATTAAATAATTTTGTTAATTTAAATATTCTATCAAGATTCTTACTTTATAAAGTATGGCTATATGGATAAACATCTTTATCGTTTATTTTTACTTCAATAACATATATACGTATTATCTTGCACTCTTAAAAATTGTCGGGTTTTAGCAGCGTAGACTTACAACAAACTTAAAAGCGCTCAGTCGTATTAATAATAGTTATTTTAACAACTACACTTGAAATAGAATTATTATATTAAATCCAACTTTTGAAGCTAATAAAATTTACAATAAGTAAAATAAATGCTCAGAAAATCAACTTAGGATCCGTTTGGGACAACTTATAAGTGCGGGTGGAATTTTCAAAACGCCGCATCACCGTTTGGAAAAACACATTTCGACAACTTATCTGAAAACGCAGTTGGGTTTTTACACTAAACGAAGGCAGCGGGTCGAACCCTGAGAGCCATCTGCGGGCTGCGTTTCAGAACAAGCTGCTTATCTGGATAAACACAAATTGCGCTAAACACAGCCTTAGTCCAATGGTTGTAGGAAAGCAATTGATTAGCAGCCATTTGAAATTGCTTCTAATTTTCTTAATTCTACAATTATAAACCTGCCGCTGAAGGCATTAATTTGCAACAAAAGCTTTGTTCACTAATTAGTAATCGTTACAAAATTGGTGTGTTATGAAATATTTAGGTGGTATAAGTGTAAAATGTAAAGTTTTGATTTTAGATATGTAAGTACATAGGAATTTGATGTTATGCATGTAAATGCCCCTACAAAATTTCCTAACAAAATTATATATATATATATATATATATATATATATATATATATATATATATATATATATATATATATATATATATATATATAGTCATGCTCAAGGGACAGAGCAAAAGAGAAAGTAGAGGAAGAGAAAGGAAACAAGAAATAATATCAATTCTCCTGGATTAGACTCAGTAGTCTTTCGAGTCTTTCCTGAAGAAATGACCTTCCAATTTTTTAGATCATAGAGGGCGTTTATCAAATTGTATGTTTGTCTCTCTCTTAATGGAAACGTTACAAGTGACTTATAAGCCATTACATCTTTATATATTTGTAACTGACTATTGTATCGTTTGACCATGGTAATTGCCATTGACGTCATTTCGATGTGTAATAGTCACTGACACAGTTTCATATTTGTAACTGCCCGTCTTAGTAATTTGATAATCTTTCATTCTACTAATAGACATCTGATTGTCTGACAGATCTTTGGTCGAGGTATTTGTTGGAGCCATTCGGGGAGAACCCTTGTCTTCAAAAAGGGTTTATTCCATCAGACAAAGGGTGCATCACCATAATCTAATGAGAAGTCTTTCATTGGAAGAGAGATCTTCAAAAGAGCTTGAACGGATGTTCTACTAAGTGATCGTTGATCTTTCCTATGAGGGATCTCATATTGGTTGAATTATCTTTGGTCTAGATGCGTGGTGGTCTTTGGTTCGGGTGAACTTCTGTTCGGTCAGATTGTGTTACAGCCGACCGAAATGGTGCTTGATGGCTCAATCTTTCAATTGTGACATTGCAATCATTTCATTAAATTTGTTAAATTTTTTCGAGATTAGTGTAATAAGATTTTTTATGTATATATTTAGTTCCTCAATTTCTTCTTTGAATGTGAAATTTTAATAATAAAAAGAGAATTATATGAAAAAATTATTGCTTTATTATGCAATAAGTATTTCTAAAAATTGCACTCTCTGGGTTTTTGTGTCTCTAATCCCTATAAAAAGGACACAATCAACATTCTACCCCCTTCATTTCCAAGGTTTCTGACATTCAGTAGTTTTAAGCAAAGGATGAGAAAATCATGGGCCAAGAAACTTGTAAAGGACGAAGCTTTGATGGGGGTCCTCAGGCTTCCAACCTCAGGGATTCGTTTTTCAAGGGGTGAGAAGAAGAAACTAGGGAATTCCGGACCACCTCAAAAGAAAAAAAATTGTTAAGGGATGCAATGACTTACACTATTTGCTATACATAAAAGAGGTCCATATGGAATTTGAATTTCTAAATTTAATCCATAAGAGAATAGAATTAACTCATGATATGTGCCTCAATGGCTTGAAGACACTTAGCTTGTATATGTTTGCACATAAGCTTCTAGGGAGCCCAAATTTTATTATTATGATGGCTGCTACACATAAATTTATTAAATAGTCTTTCAAGTGTAACTTGAGTACCTGATCCATTCTTAAGAACCTACAAAACATAAATTGGGATAGATGTTAAAACTCTTCGAGGAAGAGTTATTCTTTCCCCAAAGAAAAGCAAATAATTGGTCCATTCTTTATTCTTGTTCTTGATTTTTCCTTTGGTGTGTCAAATTGCATTTGTCTCCCTCCTCATAAGCAAATTAGCCTCAAGATACTTCAGAGGCAGAGTAGCAAAAATAAAACTTGTGCAATCTTTGGCCAAAGTTTTTATATGATTTCTCACTTTCTTCCCAAAAAGGAGGTGGCATTTATGAACATTGAAAGTAAGCCCTGATGTTTCCTGAAAGGACAATAAAGTATTGTGTATCTTCTTGATTGAACATTTAGATGCATTAGCGAAAACGACCACATCACCAGAATAGGCTAAGTTGGAAATCCCCACCTTAGCCTTATTTTTATAGTGAATGTGTGGATGAATGTTAAAGGCATTATTAATAAGTTTAGAGAAATAATCAAAAACCAATATAAATATATAGGGAGAAAATGGGTCTCCTTATTTGATGTCTCTCCTAGAAATAACGAGCCCATGAGCCTGGCCATTTATAATCACCTGATAGAAGTTACCCTCCAAACAAGATTTAACAAACTTACAAAAGGAAGTATGAAAGTTTTTAAGCTTAAGAATCTCTAAGATAAACTGTCAGTTAATCATATCATAGGCCTTTTTTAGGTCAAGTTTAATAATGCGGTTGCCACTCCTACTTTTAGCATCCATATCACATTGTAATTTTTGTGCTAATAGAATATTATCAGTAATGCCTCTACCTTGAATAGAGGCAGATTGGTTCACCGTTATTAATTAAGGTAAATGTGACTTTAATCTATCCATTATCACTTTACTAATTAGCTTAGACATGGTAGATGCTAAACAAATCGGCCTAAAGTTCTCCCATATTCTCTTGTCATTTATTTTTGGAGATAGAGTTACAGATGAAGTAGCAAAATATTTTCACATGAGAGTACCTTTAAAGAAACATTGAATAGTGTTGGCCACATCCTTACCAACCACATTCCAACATTTTAGAAAAAAATGTGTTGCGAAGCCATCTGGACCGCTCGTTGAGTTCCCATCCATACTCTTTAAAGCGTTAAAAATTTTAGTTTCAATGGGAACATCAACCAAATTTAAAGCTTTAACATAATCATAAGTGTCATTAAAAAAATTCTTGCCCTAGGCTTGCAATCTTTTTCTAGATGGTGAGATCTAGACTTATTTTCTATGGTTTTAATCCTAGTTTCTGGTTAATCGACATTCCTTCTTTAGCTATTTGGTTCCAATAGTTTTTCGACTGAATAGGTATGGTATTTCAAAAGTTTTCTGGATTGTTGACGCTTGTAAGCTGCTGTTTTTTGTTCCTCTTTGGATTTTCTTATTGTTTTGCTTTGTGTGAGATGGATTGTTTCGTTTTTTTTTATTTTTTTCATTTCCGTTCTCTACATTTTTGATTGGCTACACTAGTTATTATGTTACTGGATTAGCTTTTTCGTTGGTCGCTTTTTCGTTAGGCGTCATGGTTTTTCTTGATCTGGCAATTTTTCTGGTTTTGCTTGCTTGTTGGTAGACTGTTGTCGCTTGTGTGGTTATGTAGGCTTTGATTTTCGGTTGTAGTTTGGCTCTTTTTGGTTGGCTATGATATATATATATATATATATATATATATAATCATAATTTTCCCTCACATAAGGGGTAATAATTAACAAAAATAATACCATATTTATCTTACTTAAATGAGCTATTGAAGTGTTAAATAAATATTTTCACTTCTAAATTTTAAACTCAAATAGAACATTAAAAAATAGTGATTGATGATAGTAAGATCTCAATTTAATTTTAATGTCCATGCATCACAATTCACAAAATAATATATTTTTTTATTTCAGCATCATATATAATATATATCTTTATGAATGACCAATTACTCATTCATAATGTCTATCAAAGCATTTCATTATTATGCTGATATTATAAGGGACTTGATGTCTATCAAAACATTCTTATATCTATTTAATGTAGCTACGTATCAAAATGACCGGCAAATTTTGTGATTATTTGAAAAAAGTTTCATTTTCAAAATCAAAGAGAATTTTTAGTATAGTTAAATCTTATTTCTTTTGCTACCCTTTACCTTTTCTTTTTTTACAGAATGGTCGGAGACTATTATAAGAGTTTCTAGCCACCATTATGTGTCTAGCTATTAGAGTACCGCCCTCACTACTGACAAACTTGTCGGAGGGTAATTTAAAAAAGTGACATAAGAGAACTACGACCTTCAAAGAGGCTACTCTACCAACAAATTATCACATAAAAAATATAAACATTTTAACTTTTACTCTACTACACTTTTTCATGCTATGCCATGCATGTAGGAAATTGAAGCTTAGGTGTTGGATTTGTAAATATATAGGAATTGAGTGGCGTCCATATAAATTTTCCTTTCTTTTATATTCCGTTGCGCTTGTCCAGCTTGTTCGCTATGTTTCTTCTCAATCAAACAGATATTTGAAAACTTAACTCCAGTCGTTTTCATATTCATTTATTTCATACCTCAAAGAAAGCTCATTTTCTGCCATTAAACCGAAAAAAAGCAAGGGTCCGAGGCCCGAAGCGCACCACTTATTACTTAGTAGTTCCAAAAAAAAATGACTTTGAGGCGGCAGAAAAAGTTTAAACAAATATAAATTTAAAGTCTGAAAACGAAAAACCATGACGTCTCAAAGACAAATAAGGATACAAATTTAAATTCTATGGCCAAAAGTAAGTGATTTAAACAAAAGCCAAAATTAGGTGAATTATTTTTGCAACATAAGGTTTTAAGAGAGTAAACAAAAGCAAAATCTGTGCTTTGTTGAGAATTTTCTATTCAGCTGTCACAAAGAATAGCAGCCTCTATATTTGAAGCAGACAAAAATCTTCTGGTGCCAAATTTACTTCCTACAATATTCATAAAACAATATCTCATATAAGCTGAAAATTTTGTTTTTGAGAATCAAAAACTTAAACTTGATAATCGCACACTTTTTATTGGAATTTCCAACAACCTTTCAATCACAATCCTCCCTCTCATCATCCCTAACTACTTATATAAAAAAAAAAGCCCTAATCAATAAATAATCATCCTTCCAATTGGAAAGAAAAAAATATATATATTAACAAATAGGCTTACATGAACAGCCCAAACCCAAACCCACAAATGTTACCCAGATCTGTCTTCTGCAGACGACCGTGTGAACCCGATCGCACCACTTCCAGTCGGGTTTGGTGCACCGCACGCACCAATGCAAGTCGATAACGCCCGCTCCAACCCCGTCACCACCTCGCTCATACTCGGCCGATCCATCCCTGCCGGGCTCACACAGTCCGCCGCCAAATACCCGACATAAGCCACCGCCTCGATTTCACACGGCGTCGGCGTCGGAAGCCTCCCATCCAGCACGCAGTGTATTTCATCCAACTCTATTCTCGGCACGGCGTGTTCCACCACATTCCTCGGCGTTCCGCTCTCGGCGCTCCTCTCCACAGCCTTAGACCCTGTCAACAGCTCTAACAGCACCACTCCAAAGCTATAAACATCGCTCTTCGCCGTTAAATGCCGAAGCCGATAGTACTCCGGGTCCATGTAGCCCACCGTCCCCGCAGCCGCCGCCTCCCCGTTCTCCGCCTCTTCCTCCTCCTCCCCTTCTTTTGGGTTTAGAAGCGAAAGTCCAAAGTCGGAAACTTTGGCAGTCCAGTCATCGTCCAGGAGTATGTTGGAAGACTTTATGTCGCGGTGGATTATTGTCGGGACGGCGTACGCGTGCAGATACTCGATTCCCCTCGCCGCGTCGAGCGCTACACGGATTCGGCCAGCCCAAGAGCACAGCGGCGATCCGGCTGGGCCGGGGAAGCGGAGGTGTGCGTCGAGCGTACCGCGAGTCATGAACTCATACACCAGGATGAGCTCCGCGCCCTCTCGGCAGAACCCGTAGAGCCTGACTAAGTTCTTGTGGTTCACGCGAGAGAGTAATGCGAGTTCTGCGAGGAATGCAGTTTCCATCTCCCGGCGGCGAAGTGGAGCGCTACGGGAGGTTGAAGCGGTGGGCGTCCGCGCCGCTGCTGGCTGAGGCTTAGCTCGTTTAATGGCGACGATTCGACCGTTGGGCAGAGTTGCGCGGTATACCGACCCGAAACCGCCTGACCCGATTTTATGCTTTTCTGCGAAGCCTTCCGTGGCGGCGAGCAGGGCTTCTATTGTATATTCTTCAACCATCGGGCTTGGCCCTTTGGCGAAAAGTCTCGATAGGTTTAAGTTAAAGGTCGGGTAGGCGGCGTTGGTAGAAGGTGGAACGCGGCCGGAATCGTGAATGCGGCCGTTCTGTTTTTTGGCACGGATGATTAAGAAGCAGGCGGAGGCTAAAGAGCCGATGCCGAATCCAACGGAGCCGAGGAGGATGAAAAGGAGCTGTCTTCGGTTGGATGGATGGGTGGGGGTGATGGAGGCAGCTGGTTTCTGAGGCGGTCGGGTTGGTGGATGAGGAGGTGAAGTTGGAGGCGGAAATGGCCGGGTACAGGACTGGCAGATAGCCTCGCCGTGCCCACAGGTGTTGCCAGAGCCGGGAAGAATGCCGCATCGACAGGTTGAAATGGAACGGCAGCTCCCCGGTAGAACCTGACTAAATATGACCGGATTATGGTGAAAAGTCTCGTTTCCCCAACAGATAAGAGAGTAATTCTCCGTGAGAATGCCGCAGAAAGCTCCTCCCCGTGCTTCCACTGCCATGAATTGGGCCATTTCAAATCCTGGCGGAGGCTCGGCTCCGGCTCCCAGACAGAATACGGTTCCATTGAACCGTATGACGCAAGTCCGACCATCACCGAGAGCAAGCGAACTTACCTCCGACACCGTCCCCGACGGCGCTCCGTCGCCCCAACATGCTAATTCACCGGAGACAGAAACCGTGCAGGCGTGCCGAGTCCCGGCGGCAATCGATGTAAAATCACCTTTCGGCTCCGTACCGACGACTCCGCTGGCGTTGCTGCCGAAGCATCGAGGTATGCTGGAGTCATGAAGTCCGCAGACGAAGTCTCCACCGACGGATATGGCGGTGAAGTGAAGATCAGAAGGTATGGTAAGCTCCGGCCATCGCCAGCAATTGGGTTTGCCGGAATCACCAATTATGCCGCATACGTGGGAATCCCCAGAAGCGAGGGCAGCCAAAGAAGGACCTTTATAGACGCGCTTCGATGGGGCGGGGATCTGAGAGAAGTCCCACCACCGCATAGTTGAAACGGACTGGTTCGCCTGCTCGGAGCTGAGAGCGCAGAGGAAGCCATTGCCGGCAGCAACAGCGGAGTAGAGAAAGCCGCTGGTAGAGCGGTATGTGTGGCTCTTGCCGCTCGGCAACGCCGTGCAATTGAGAGCATATGGGCCTTCGTCGTTGCTGGAGGGGAGAAGAGCGCAGATTATGGTCTGGTTGCCGACTTGGGAGATGGCGATGGTTGAGAGAGGATAAGAAGAGGCGAATAAAACAGAGGATGACACGAGGATAAGAAGGAGAATTAGGAGATGGTGAAGAGAAGACATTGGGATTGAGAAACGTTTGTTATTAGGTTTGAAAATATCATCTTAGCAACGAGACGGGGAAGGAGAAGAGGAGGAAGAAAGGTTGAAGGAGAGAGAAAGAAAAGGGCTTTGTTTATGTTCTTATGGGTGAGATTTGTAGGGTTTTGTTTGTTTCTATGGGTTGAAGGAGGGAGACGCGGAATGGAAGACAAAGGACTAGGTTCAAGTCTATTGTCTTCTTCTTTCCTTCAGATCACACTTGCTTTTAGGCCCTTAGCCATGGTGTTCTTTGATTTTGTCCGATTGGGGTGACTTTTGTAGCCTATTTATTGCTACTTTTTTAATTAGATAAATTTAAGCTCCATAATTTTAAATTTTTTATTTAATCTAGTGATGGATTTGCAATTTCTAAATTTTTTTATTAATTGGTTCCGGAGAAAATTATGTTGTCCATCAGCACTTCACGCCACTATCATATGATATGATAAAAAAAAAATGACACAGTAACAGAGAAAAATATTCTCCCTTGCTATTATGTATTATTCAGATGTTATTGTATCTTAGTCAAGTATTATTGTGTTCTGGGAATATTCTCGGTGTTATAATAACACAATAACATATCAATAGTACTTGAATAACACATAATAATATTTATAACATGAGAAAAATATTCTCTTATATTACTGATAGATTTTTTCTTCTGTGCAGAATCCTGATGAAACATTTTCTCCTATTTTTCGAGGAAAAATATATACTTTTAAGAAAAGTTCATAAAGGTAATCAAGATTCAAGAACACTTTCTATAGAAAAAAAAAACGAAAGCCCTCTAAGAATTTAATTATTTCACTAATAAAAATAAGAATAAAAATGTTTTCTTCTTAAATTGTTTAGAAGCATAAATGAGATGGTGGAAAAAAAATGTTAGAATAATAGCTGTCAGCCACTGAGCATTCACAAAGAAGTTTTGGGTAAAAGACAAAATTAGAAGGTTTTTAATTTTTTTGGTGTAGTTCATCGCATCGTGCCGATTGATGGAAGTTACAAATTAGCAATAGGAGCTGATGTATTTTCATTTATAGAGGCGTGCCGTTGAGTATATTAAGAGTTTATAGTATTTAAACTATGAAATTTTTCAATTTTAAGTAATTGATTGAGTGCGTAAAACGAATATAAAATATTTTTCAAAGGCCACTTGATTTTGCTAAGTATAAAATGTGATGTAAACAATTTACAGAATTTTATGATTATAAAATGTTTAAAATATTTTAAAGTTGTTTGGTCCACTGTAAAATAACCAAAAACTTCTTCTTCTTCTTCTTTTTTGTTTGGGTTGAAGTTAAATGAAAACAATGTATTAATTTAAATAAATGGTGGCGTGCAGTAGCCGACAATGGCGATGATGGTGGAGACTGTAGATGAGTCAGCTACGGTGGCTGCAAGGGGGCAGATGACGACTCCAACAAATGATGGATGGCAATGGCGAGTGACAGTGGTTGTGGCGAGTGACAGTGGTGGCAGAAGGTGACGACGGCAGGGACGGGAGAAAGCGGCAAGGAACAGAGGAAGACGACAGCGGCGGGCGGCAAGCGGGTGACGAGGTGTGGCAACTTGTGTGATTCAAATTACGAGCGGCATGTGGGCCGAATTCAAAATTAATTCAAAATGAGTTGCACTATATAACTTTCAAATGCATTAAAACTTTATATTGTATTTGTAAATTTTCATTTCAAACACATTATTTTCTCAAACCCCTACAAAAGAAATAGAATACGCTGCTAATTCACACAATGAAACAGCCCCAAAAAGTTTTGAATAAATCCAAAGCCCGTCTTAGAGGAATTGGAATGCATTCAAATCTAACTATTCTTGATTATTGAGGTGTCGTCAACAAATCGTTATAGAACACAAGCCTTGATGTTTTTTTGATGCGGGATTTTTCAAATTCTAACTCAAAATCATTCGAACACGATCTCAACATGTTTATAGTCAAACCGAACATCTTGAAAAGACGAACCCAATGATGTCAAAATTGATTCAATTCCAGTTCAAGCAAGACTAGATCAAGCCATTGAAGAAATCGTTGATGAAATGGTCAAGTGAACTCTAAATTTGACTTACTTATAGTTGAATCAACTATTTCAAAAAAAAGGAATCGAACGATCATATGGTTAGGGAAGGTATATGCAAAATACTAAAATACTAGCCTCAAAATACTATAATTAAATCATCTCTCCTCAATTGAGGGGAGGAGAAAAAAGAGAAGGAGAGGTTAAATTCCATAATCTACTATGAAGAGAAGACCAGTTGAGTAACCATCGGCCTCCGTGGCTACTATCCACTATTGACCACCGACCTGCCCAGGCACCAACCAACATCGACCACCGACCTTCGTAGCTGCTGGCCTTCATCGACTGCCGCCTGTCATCATCACTTACCACAGCATACAATTGACTGCCGACCACTGCTTGCAACCATTTTAACCAAACTATGATTGTCATTCCTAACACTTATGTTTTTTTGGCTATATAAAGACAATATAATCTTTAGTATAAAACTGTAACCTCATTCTCCTTGTTTTGAGAAAAGTTTTTTTCATGTACTTACAGTTGATTACTTTCATTGGGTTAGGCCTCTTAATTTTATTTTCTTAGGAATTTATCAGATAAAATTGTGTTATCTCCTCTTGCTATTTCTTTATCTGTTTGTGTATTGGCTTTTCATGAATCATTACCATGTTAATTTATCAATCTACCATGAAAATTTTTTAGCATGTAATAATTTGACACTACTTGTGAAAACCAAATCCCATATTAATAGAAGTGCGAACACTCTTTTAATGGCTAATAAACGTAACACTTGAGCCTCCCGCTTAAATACCAACCATTACAATGAAAAATTTTGTAGTCTAGGACAAGAAGCGTCAACATTTTTTTCCCATGACGATCATCACACCGTTGGTGAATATGTCTCTTCTTTGCCTTTATAAGTCTACATGCAAAGAATAGAGAAATCCGAAAAGAAGATTTATCAGCTTCAACTTGAAGCTCGATGACTAGTATTAGCATAAATGGGTGAGGTTCATCTATCCCAAGACCAATCATCAATCCAGGGCCTCATTGTCGGTTGGAATTTTTGGAAAATATGTTTTGGATTTAAATTACTAGTATTAGTGATACGTATACTTGCGTTGATAAGTGTGACTTTACCATTATTGAATATTTAATATATACATCTTTATCGAATCTATAACCGTTATCAAGTTTTTGGTGTCGTTGCTGAGGAATTAAATCTTCTGACAACAGTATTAAATACTTGTATTTTTAAGCAAATATAAAGTCGTTGTCAATCACCCACAATGAAAAAAGAGATCCTCAAGAGTGAAAGATAGAAGCACAAGCATTATATGTCCACATGCGCTGGGTCTTCGCCAAACTCCGTTTGAGGAGGCCAACAAACTATCATCATTCGATCTAGGATACCTGCCAAACTTTATTTGTGACCAAGGATATCATACACTATCGCCATTTTAGAAAAGCATGATGATTCCCCCTCAAAGATAACCAAAACTCCATCGAACATTTCTACTGACATGCGAAGAACTATTGTTGAAAGCTAAGATGGCTTCTACTGGTATGAACTCACTTGCAAAGCTTTTACGAGCTGAGGAGCATGCCCACTTGTGATGCGTTGACATGCCATCAAAGACAACTCGCCTCATACTCAAGAAAAATGTGTGGAGGCGTAAGCCATTGGAGGAAGTCACCTACGTTGTAAGATTTGTAACTCCTGAGTTCAATCCACAAGATGAGACTCAACAAGGAAATTTGCTAAATTTAATTGAAGTGAAGTTGAATAAGTTAAGAGCCAATGTCAGTCAATTATTAGAAAATCGAGGAAGAGGCTCCCTTAATGAGATAGATGAGGAATATGTTGAGATCAATATGGTGGAAACACGGGCCACTTCATCTTCACAAGAAATGACACCACCAAATAATGAAGATCCTAAGGAAGAATTGCATAGGAAGATACATAAGAGAGATCAACAGATTTGTCGCCTCGAGAAGAAGGTTAAGGAAATGATGACTGCTTTTACAGCCTTGCATGGTTTTCCACAAGTGCCACAGGTACCGCCTATTGAGGTAAATTGACTGGAGGTGGTCCATATTGTTGATGACAAAAGAGAATCAATCGAGATTGATGAAGAAAAGCAAAAGAAGAAGGATTTTTCATAGAGTATTATTCTGATGAAGAACATTACTCGGTTGGTTGAACAAAATATTAAAGAAACAATAGCCTAGTTGAGGACTGGATCATTAATTTTGATGGGTAGATCCTACTTGGAGGAATTTGATTCTTTTCTATAGTCTAAGTACTTCATAATATCTCATTTCAATGTATTTGATGTAATAGAAAAACCCCGTCGGTATGTTTCACACTTTTGAGCAAGTTGTTGCAACATGGGGGCTTGTGATGTTCATTTATTCCACCAATTTGTCAGCAGCCTTACTGATGTCACTTTCGATTGGTACACTGAACTTCATAATGGGTCTATCAATACTTTTCATGAGCTAGAAAATCACTTCATCTAGCACTTTGTTGGGGCCCAACACCACGTCAATGTCGGTAACCTCATGGTAGAGAAGCAAAAGCCAAGAGAAACCCTTGTGAATTACATCCTTCAGTGGAGGAACCTCAGTATGAAGTGTAAACCACAACTCTAGGAGCAGCATGCCATCAAAATCCTGCTCAAAAGCATTCACAAATTGGTGGTATTGTTGTTCAAAGGGTTCATAATAAAAATGTTTGCTAATTGTCTCAGCAAGGTTGTGAGTCTACAGAAAGAGGCCAAATGACTAAGTCTGATAGAGAAGGCACAAAAGCCCAAAGTGACAAAGAAATTTGAGAAGAAATCAAGGAATGTCTCAATAGTTAGGAAGGCAAGCAACCAATCAGGTACAACCCAAATAGAAAATTTAAACACAGAATGGCAACTCATCATGACAACCTTGCATGTTAATACTCATGACATAAAATGATAATTAGTTAATAATAATTCTGATATGCTATAACATAAGCGATAAGATCATATTTCAAGGAACAAAATGGAAAACTTGTGTTAGATGAAATTCTTTATTTCCTTAACAGACTTTGAAGTTTGTATTGAGTGTATTAAAGAAAAATGAACCAATAAGGGAGAACAAGGTGCCATTAAGGCTTCAGAAGTTTTAGAATTAATACATATGGATATTTATGATTTATCTCATATGGTTTCATGGAATGGTCAACACTATTTTATATCATTCATATACATTTCTCTCACCATGGCTACATCCATTTAATACAAAAAAGATCACACTCACTGGACATGTTTAAGTCCTATAAGGCTGAGGTTGAGCTTCCACTCAACAAAGGGTTAAATGTGTTAAATCTGACCATAGGGTGAACACTCTAGCAGATATGATGATGAAGGTGAATAACGTCCCAAGCAAATTGTTAAATATCCGGAGGAATGCGGGATAGTCCCTAAATATACCATGCCAAGTTCACCTAGCATGAATGGTGTTGCTAAGGACAAAAATTAGACAATTAAGGATATAGTGAGAATTTTTTTATATCATTCTATCCTACTTGAGGGTCAAGCACTCAAGATTGCAGCTTATATTTTCAACAATGTACTAACTAAGGCAACAACCATAAATCCATATGAACGTTGACTAGTAAAAGACCTAATCTTAAGCAATTACATACTTCGGGTTGTCAAGGTGAGGGAAGGCCTTTCAGAACAAATGAAAAAGAAATTTAAATGTAAAATAGTGAGTTATTATTTTGTTGGTTACTCTAAAAGATCAAAGTGTAATAAATGTTATGATCCCACTTCTAAGACAGTTTTTAAGACGGGAAATGCATTGTTCTTTAAGGATGTTAAGTTTTTGGAAGGGCTTAATATTAAAGATTTTGTCTTTATAGAGGATGTTGTTCAAATGGAATTTGTTACCATTCCTGTAATGGATTCTGATAGTGTTCATGTTATATTACTGTCAATGATTGAGTTACAAATTAAGATGAACAAGATAAAGTGGTTGAACTCCTTGAGATACAAATTCATCACTTTCAAAAACAACTTCCGCATGAACTTGAGTCATTAATGAGATTCACTAGAGAGAAAAGAAGTGTTATTTTTTAGGATTATATAGAATTTATCTAAGAGAATGATAAGAACATAGTATTGATGGAGAAAGATCCCATGAAATATTCATCAAGCATGCAAAGTCAAACTCTCAAAATTGGATTGATGTCATGAATGAAGAAATTAAGTTTGTACAAGGCAATAATGTTTGAGATCATGTTTTGTTACCTGGATGTGTGAAACCTATTGGTTATAAATGGATATTCAAAACCAAGAGGGATCCTGAGGATGTTGCAGAATGATATAAAGCTCTTCTTGTTGCTAAGGGATTCACTCAAAAGAAGGCATCAATTATGAAGAGTATTTCTCTCTTATTTTTATGAAAAACTATTTTAGGACAAGTATGATACTTGTAGCCTATGTTGACCTTGAGTAACTTCAGATGGATGTTAAGACAACAATTCCAAATGGTGAAATTAATGAAACAATTTATATTTTCCAACCTGAAAACTGTAGGCTGGGAAGTGCAAAGAAAAAAATTTTCAATGGCCTTAAGCATTCTTCTCTTCAATGATATCACAAATTTCATGAACTGATATTCTCATTCTGTTTTGAGATGAATACTATCAATAATTATGTATACCATAAGTTTAGTAGGAGTAAGTGTATTTTCTTGGTATTCTATGTCAATGATATGTTGCTTTCCATAAATGATTATACATATTGTACGAAACCAAGAGATTTCTATCGAAGTATTTTGAAATGAAAGATTCTGGCGATAGATCTTTTGTGCTGGGAATTAAATAATATCAAGATCATTCTCGGTGTATTCTTGGGCTATCATAAAAGAAGTATGTCAAAAAGGTGCATATAATACTTAAAATGCAAAATTGTAAACTTGGAGTCACATTTGTGGCTAAAGGAGATAAATTTAATTTAAGTTGTGTCCTAAAAATGACTTTGAGACTAAGGAATTAGAAAAGATTCTCTATTCAATAGTTATTGGGTGTCTAATGTAAGCTCAAATTTACAAACATCTGGATATAACATACATTATTAGTATTTTAGGAAGATATTTTGAGCAACCTTGAAGGGGACCACTGGGAAAAAACAAAACGGCTTACATGGTATTTACAAAGAGCGGAAAATTATATGCTCATGCATAAAAAGTCGGTCTAACTTGAGATCATTAGTTATTCAGATTTAAATTTTGGTAGATGTCATGATAAAAACCGATCCACTTCAAACTATATTTATTTGCTTGCTAGAGGAGCTATTTCTTGAGGAGTGCCAAGTAGTCATTAATAACTTCTTCCACTATGCTATCAAAATTTGTATCATGTTATGAAGCATTCAATCATAGAAGGTTGCAAAACTTTGTTACTTTGTTGCGAATTGTGAAAATATAGGACCACTTAAACTATTTTGTGATAATAAATCTGCAATTATGTATTCCAATAACAATAGGAGTTCTTCAAAAACAAATCATATAGAGATTAAATATCTTGTTATTGAAGAAAGTGTTCAAAGTGGTCAAATGTCTATAGAACACATTGGCAAAACTCCAAGATTTTAGATCCACACACTAAAGGAATTTCACCCAAGGTCTTTCAAGAGCATACTACTCACAGGGATGTTCAGTTACTTGATAATATATATCTTCAGTGGAAGTTTGTATTTGAATGTTATTTTCTTTTGAATAAATAGAGATTGTGTATTTTCCTCAAAAATGAAGAGAGTTCAGTTTAGTTTTCACTCTAATTTTTTTCGGTTTTTTTATCTAATTAAATTTTCAGTTTGTACTAGTTGTAATTAAGCATGTATAGATCAAATTGCGTATAAGTTTCATGCTACAGATTCATATTTGATCTATATTATTTGGTTGCATTGATATATGTGATCATTGATGGGTATAGTCACATTATATTTGTGATGAAGATCATTTTGGAGCTATATTGATAAAATTAATGGACAAGATTGTTAAACAATCCCCTCATACATGATCATAAAGTTTGAGTTCATTAAATTAAACACAATTATAAGGTAACATATACAGTTAAAGTGGGAGACTATTAGAAAAATAGATAAATATTTATTTTTTGTGGGCTAACATATATAAATAAAATTATTTTTTATACTATCTTAAAAGTTATGCCTAATTAATGTGATCTAATAAAGTATAAGCTTATGAGTATTAAATTTAAAAAACATGGTTAAAAATATGTGCAAAGTCTTATTTGTATTTTCGACTTTTTATGTTCGATAAAATTGGAAATACAAAAGGTGTAGCAAAAAAAAACCTAAGGTTAGTTATCTTAAAAGATTATAGTCTTCATTTCATATGTGTAAGTGTCCCTTCACTTTTCCAAGAGAAAGATAGATTTCATCTTCCTTAGAATTCCATCCACATAAGAGATTAACACACATCGATTTAGAAGACAACAACCCACAAAAAACAAGAAACCATGAACCAATTAGGTATGCTTCCACACTCTAGTTTTGTTGCTCTTCAAGAATTGACATAAAAGATCTCATGTTTCCATGAATCAACTCTTTAGTTTGTGATTCCGCTAAATCTTCCAACAAATTATAATAAAAACAGCAAGTCATACAACTAATAATATGATAAATATTATTAGAATTCACCGTAGTTTATGGTGTAATTTTTGCGAACATAGACAATAAAATTACGGGGCATTTAAATACATACAACCCAATTCCTACGTATTTATCTAAATAACACCTAAATTTTACTTTTTATATTTACACCATCAAGATCATTCATATCACATCAAAAATATCATTATTTTGACCTCTGAAAAAATGAAACACACATTTTCATGCATTGATAAGGCGATGTACGTAGAAATTGAAGTTTAGAAGTCAATTTATAAATACATAAAAATTTAGTGATAACTACCTAAAACTTACTAAAATCATTTTTGCTATTCTTGCATAAAATAAATCATGTTATTTAAATAGTTATTTCTACTTAATATTTAGGTGGCATCAAAATGTACAACTAAATTGCAGGACTAATAATTGCATATAATAAACTCATTGGATAGAGATTCAATCTAACAAAACTCTGACTATGTTATCAATATAATTAATTGGCTTGCCCCAAGCTCAAGTCATTTATTTCTCTCCTCAAGCAAACACCTACTTCTCTTTCTAGAAGCCTCATTCCCAAAACATAATAAATAAATATAAATCGTTTTATTAATCCTTGCGGATGAGACGCCAAACTTAGAAAATGTTGGGAAGTCATTAAAAGCAATTGTTTGACTTTTTATTTTGCCAAAAAAAAACTATTAAAAACTAAATATAGATGAAGAAGAAGAAGGAAGACCGCACCATATCGGAAGTAAATTTGACTTCAACTCCTACTAAAATGATAAATGCCAACCAAGTCAGAACATTCAATTTTTTTTACTTAATTAATTTGTTCTTCGTAGCGGTGGCCGGTCATTGTCAATCGCTGCTCTTAATTATCATTATAATTTCTACCAACCACCATAATTTCAAAATAATACATCAGGACTCATAACGTAGAGCTACGTTCGAATTAGAATATGCGGCTGTGTTACGAGAATATTTCATCTGCGTTATTTATAAAAATAATGTGTTATTGAAGTATTATATAGTGTTATTTGATTATTTTGCGGTGTTATTGAAATATTCCACCACATTACTTGATTTGGGGTTGAAGTGTTATTGGATTATTCTCCCGCATTACTTAATTTGGGGCTTTGTTATTCCAATAACATAGTGAAAATTGAAATAACACGAGGAACATGCCAGATAACATAGCCCAAATCAAGTAACACATGAGAATATTTCAATAACACTGCAAAATAATCAAATAACATTATATAATACTCGAATAACACATCATTTTTATAAATAATGCAGACGATTCCAATCCGAATGCTGTTCTACATCAAGAGCCCTGATGTAATATTTTTCCATATTCGACAAGCTAATGATGCTCTAAATTTTTTTCTCAAAATTTTTAAAATTATTATAAATATCATTTTTAAATTAAAAATATAGTTAATACAAAAATACTATTAAATTTTAAGTTAATAGAAGGCAATTCTTTGTATTTTATGTTATTAATCGATGGGTGTCCAATGCCATGATTTATTTTGTAATCATGTTAACAAAATATCACTCATTTCCTATGTATTTAAATACCTAGCACTTAACCTTCATATAAAGATGTATTTCATTTTTTTTTAAAAGTTAAAATGGTCAATTTGGACGTGATATGAAAGATTTAGATTGTTTATATAAAAAATAAATTTTAGGTGCTAGATATATAAATATATATAAATTAGGTGGTATGTATGTAAATGACCCTCTTTTCTTCTTCTCCAAAGATGAGAAGACGAGGACAATGATTTGCCAAGGAGGCCACTTAATTTTGTGAACTAATAATTGACGATCCTTAACCACTTCTCGCTGTTTCTGTCCACAAATTGAGAATGTAAAGTCAACGACTGTCATGGACCTCTTTGTTGCCATGTCAAAAGTGCTAGTTTAATTCTTCTTTATATATATATATATATATATATATATATATATATATATATATATATATATATATATATATATATATATATATATATATATATATATA
>NEWO01000466.1:345654-395386 GCA_003013225.1 Phalaenopsis aphrodite
ATATATATATATATATATATATATATATATATATATATATATATATATATATATATATATATATATATATATATATATATATATATATTGTAGGATAAGAAAATTAGAGTTCAAGCGTGTGAGGAAGATCAAAGGAAATAGATTAAGTAGACGTCGTTGATCATGATGTCTATGATGTTGGATGATTGATAAAATAGTTTAGTTATTTAGATTCTCAAGTGATCTTCTATGTGACTGAAATTTGTTGCATGTCTGAAAATTTACAGCGGTAGAGTTGTTAATTAGCATCGTAGTGTTGCACAAGAATCTAAAATATAAAAGAAGGTTTGTAGGGGGAGACAGCACGATTTTTATGTGAAAAACCTTGAAGAGAAAAAAATCACAGAGTTAGGCGAAGTCAATGCTTTTCTTGAAATAGGAAGATTACATTATAACAGTATAATAGTGGTCCGACTTTAATAGTTGTAATTGAGTTACAACAACTTTAATTCTTATTGGTTATAATAGTATCAACTTCTCTTAGTGGATGTTGTTGAAAGCTGAAGTAGTAGTTGGTCATATAGGCTATTGTTGGCAGCTTTACAATCACCGGTCGTAAGCTATAATTAAAAGCTAAAGTAACAGTGAGCCACTTATGTTATGGTTAGAATCTTCATGAGCTATGAGCCATGCAAGTTGTAATTAGTGCCAAAGACGGTAGTGATGAGTTGTGATATCATCAGTTGACCACAGAAGCCATAGCGGAAGGCTACAATAATGACAACAATAGGCTACGTAAGCTGTAGTTGGAAGCTTCACTAATGTCCATAGGCTATAGAGGCTAGATATGGGAGTTGCATGAGATTTGACACATGCAGGTCGTAGTTGGACATATAGACATAGTTGTGAGCTGTAATAACATATGTTGGCTAAAGTTCATAGTTGAAAGTTGCATGAATTGTCAGTCACGTAAGCCGTAGTTTTTTATGTAAACCTTGGTGGTGAGTTGTAATAACGTTTGTAGGCCACAGAGGCTAAAGTTAATAGTTGCATGAGCTGTGAGCCATATAAGCTATAGTTGGTCATGTATGCTTTGGTGACAAGCTGCAATAATATTTGAAGGCAATAGAGGCTGGTGTTGGGAGATGTAATAATGTCCGTAAGCCACAGAGGTCGGAGTTGGGAGCTGAAATAGCAAACATAGTCCACAATGGCCAATGTTAGAAACTGCATGAGTTGCGAGCCATGCAAGTTGTAGTTGGTGGCATAAGCCATAGTGTTAAACTGCAATAGCGTCAGTTGGCCTGAAAAACTCTTGCGAAGGGCAAGCGTCAGTTGACCACCAAGGTCAAAACAAAGGGTTGTAAGGATAAAAGTTGTCACATTGGATTCAAGATACGCCATTACATCATATTCGGTGGGTATTATTACATCATCTTCAGGGTTCATTGTTACTTTATATTCAGAGTATCGTGCTACTCTGCAAGAGGCTTCGTTATTCTAGCACGTACATCATACCCTGCAATGTGATTCATTGCAACATAGGTCATTATTCTGTATGATGCTTCATTACTCCACAATGTACATCGTTTATTTGCAAGTTGTTTCATTGATGCAAAGTAGGGTCTAGTGTGTAGTGATCAAAGATGAACACAGTTATGGAGGCAGGATGTGTTTGTTAGGTCTTTGAATCCATAACATCTCTCAAATTCTCCTTCTTCTCTTCCCTATCTTGCTCTTTGTTTTGATTCTATTTCTATTCATGATGGGAGTAGGGCGGCTTGAATTTTAAATTTTGGGGTCACATCACCTATAAATAAGGCAGTAATCTATACCAACTCCTCAGACAATCAAGGATTGCTCCTTTGATTGGAGGATATTTTGTGGACATTGAAGTGCTTTAATGATATTGGAATTCAGTGATCTTAGTCTCGTTGGATTCTTCTAAAAGAGATGCTCAATTTGACTTTTAGCTCATAAGATTTGAAATCCATTTGACCCTCCAATAGACCACCCTAAGCTTTCAAATATAATTTAATGACTTAATTCAGGCTTGACTTGACTCAAATTAGATTAAATTTGGTGTCATCAGGTTTGCCTCATTAAGTTTGTCAGTTTAATTGTGAGTTTGCTAAAAGTACAATTTTAAATAATTTTTATTTTGATTTTGAACATTTTTTGGCCTCACATATGCCTCAAGATTCGTCAGACGCCTCGAGTTTCATGCAGAATGGTGAAATTTATTGATGATTTGTCAAGACTATTGCTAAAATATACTATTTACCCTTCACATTGACTAATTTGCTATAACAAACACAAGAAATCACCACTACACATCCTATCACATAATTCTCTCATGAAATGTTATATCTATATATACCACCCTTGAATTCACAAGGATTTGAATTGAATATATTAAGTGTGATGATTGACAAAAAAGATTGGTGATTTTAAATTTTTAAGTGATCCTGCATGTGACATAATATATCAACATATTACTGAGATATATTGTGTAACCAATGGTCTTCTTATCTTTGCCATAACAATCTGAAGAAATCACTATGGCACAACCTATTACAGATTCCTCTCATCAAATGTTATATATATACAATATTTATTTATCACAATGGTTTTAATTGAATATAATAATTACTAGGGGTTACTCTACACCTCCATATATTTTGATTGTATTTTATCTGTCATGTTTTTGCTACTACGCCTTACAGGTAGACTTCTATATAGTATCAAATCTTAGAACAACATCATTTTTCCTATGTTCTAGCCAATAATCACATTGTGTCACCTAAATTAACACTCAATAGGGGACTCCTCACAATCATACAAAGTTGAATTAACTTTTATATAGCAAATGACCTCCATTTATATCCCTCCATCAATATTTTTTATGAAAAACATTAATCCCTGGGAAATGTAGCTCTTACATCAAACAGTTATCAAATTTGGAGCTCTCAAATATTCAATTTGTTCACTTCTAATGGTGTTAAAGGATTCTTAAATGGAACCTCAACTTCTAATGGTGTTAAAGGATTCTTAAATGGAACCTCACAATTTCTCACAACTTATATAATGTCTTTTTCTCTCAATCCGAATTATATCCTATGAAACTCATAGATCAAAACTAGTTAGCATCCATATACTCAACAATACCCCATACCATTTTACCTCTTTTTCTTTCCCTTAATTCTATAATAGCTACCTGGCAAACACTCACCAAATGTTTTCAATCCACCAACATATCCAAAGTAATCCAAATAAAAAATGTACTTCATTGTTACAATGAAAACTGATATAATGACTCAATACCTCACTCAAATAGTCTCTGTGCGATCAACTAGCAACAGTACGATGCAAATTAGAGACAAAAGAATTTGTACTCAATATCCTCATTAGTATTCCAACAATATATCAATCCTAATTAAAGACTGCAATCATTGCCACATTGCTTCCATGACGTTACACATTTGCCACTTAGCCAAATATAATAAATTGGCAGACAACTTCACCAAAAGCCTCTCCATCTCTAGATTCGACAATCTATGAAGCAAACTCAAGGTCTGCTCTCTAGACTCCTAATCAAGGATGTGAAAAACCTAACAGACATCAAACTAGAAGAAGGAATGGCTCAAAGTTCATTGGTTCGACCGGGTTTGAGCAGAGGGTTGAATTGAATGACGTAATAAACATGATAATTAAATAAAAATGACAGAAATAACATAATAATAATATATTACATGTAAATACTAGAAAAAATTTGATCAAAATTTCATTATAAAATATAAAACACACATAAAACTAAATTAAATAATTTTAAATGTATAAATATTTAATTTTTGAATGACTAACCTCATATTTCTAGCAAAAAAAGAAAAGACCCTTCTTTGAAATCTTTTATTTCATATTTCCTTTCTTCCAAACTTGATTTTCTAAAAGTAAAATGTAGATGAAGGAAAATTAAGATGACTTTAGATCCAGCAAAACTTAAAAACCACAACCATAACCTATTCTCTACATTCCTTTTATTATATCAAATATTACTATCCAATGCCGAGGATAAAATAAAATATTACTTTCCTCCAAAACACTGCTCCATTCTAATACAGAACTTTGTTTATGAAAACTAGTCACATTCTTTTGTATAATAAATCAAATAAACAAATACAAATATTAGCTTTATGTAGAAAAATAGCAATGACCACACCAAACATACATTAAATATTTAAATAAAAATATAAAATAGCTTTCATATTACTTTCTTCTACCAATCATTCATTAAAAAAAAATGGAATGCAATCTCAAAAAAAAAAAATGGTTTTTAAAAACCACAACCAATTCAGCTATTGATCGGTTCAACCTCAGTTTTCACCAATCTAATTCCAACTGTTCAAAATCCAGCTATCTCTAGCATCCAGACTGGCCACAATCCGACCAGTTGGTCCGCTCTAGTTTTAACAACCTTGCTCCTAAGCTCGTAGGTGTCTAACGAAACATATCAAACTATTGTGGAGATGCACCATGTAACCTTCACATGGGTCAGCAGTCGTCTTCTACTTGTCGTAAAAATTACCTACCACTGCACTTCATATCACTGAACCCTCCCATCAAGCGATGTATATACAACAACCATGAATCGAAAAGGATTTAAGTTCAGTGCAACAACTAATAACGACGACTCTACAACTACATATATGTCCATTTTACTTATCGGTTAGGTTTCTACTGCTATTCTTTGCAGGCAGATTTCTACACAATGTACTATTAAATATTTTTTTTATCTACATAACAAGATTATTAAATTATCAATATTTAATAAATTTGCATGTAGGTAAGATTTATAGTTTTCAATATTTTTCATCGGAGCAAATAGATTCTCACTCTCTCTCTATTTCTTCCCCCTCTCAGTTTTCCTCCTCTTCATTGATCTGAACTCACAAAACTTGTTAATAATATTTGGGCATCACCCACATATTACGTCCGGAGTACGTAGAGATACGTCTAGAGTACAATGAAATCACGTCACATGGAGGTGACAAAAGAAATTTAAAAAAAAAAATCGTTTTAGCACAGGGGAATATTCTCTCATGTTATTCCGTATTATTCAGGTGTGATTGTTGTGGTATTCATGTATCATTATTTTCTGAGAATATTTCCGGTATTGTAATAACACAATAACACATCAATACCACCACAATAACACCTGAATAACGCGGAATAACACGGGAAGAATATTCCCCTGTGTTAGCGGGCCGGATCACAAGAAAACGAGTTCTTTTCCCTTTTTTTCTGTTAGTTCCACGTGGAGGTGATTCATTGGACTCCGGGCGTATCTCTACGAGTCTGGATGTATGCAGTATATTTATGATTTTATGACATTTGGTAGTTAAAATGCACTACGACTTCTGTAGTAACCACCTATAACTTCGGTTCAAACATAATTTTAGAAAGCAACAAGCAACACACTTTCCTCCAATCAATTGCATCAAATATAATTCAAAAAGCATTAAATAATACATTATTGAATTGAATCTAGCGGGCAGCAGCTTTGATCTGATTAATTTGTTGTCTGAAAATTCCATTGTAAAATGTAGAGCACCGTTATATTGTTCAACCCAGAAGTTTTTTGAGTATTTTCAACCCAGAAATTTTTTGAGTATTTTATTCTTAGGCATTTACCTACATATTCCCTAATTCTTATGCATTTACATTTCTAAAACCTAAATTTAAATTTTTATTACTCAAATTTTTTTATATCACATCAAAAATATTATTATTTTAACATTTAAAAAATAAAATGGTTTTTTTATGCACAAGTAAGATTATATATATATATATATATATATATATATATATATATATATATATATAGATATATATAGGCACACACACACACTACAAATATGTGAGTACAATCTTGAGGAAATCAGATGATCAACAACACGGGCATAAGTGAGGTGCTGGACAACAGAAGGTATAACTCAGCAGCAAATAGTCGACCAACTATATAGCTTTGTCGATCGACATAATAACCGATGAAATATTTTCAGTTGAATTTGTCGACCAGCAAAGTTAAAGATCATTAGACCGCCACCGAAAATCCACACGTCCTGGTCAAACAACCCAATTTCTAAGAAGAAGATGTGATCGGTCGATAACTACACACGACGAACAACAGACACAGTCGGCCGACCTCAAAGCTTTGGGCGATCGATCTTGTATCGCATTTAATTTCATTACAATTTAATTTGAATTGAATCATTCAGACAACTATCGAAAGTGCACTCTTTTTACATGTATTTGTATTCCCAAATCCCTAAAAATAGGAGGTCATGATATCAATAAATGGACCATTTTTAGATCCTCTCTAGGATATTATGTTATTTAAAAATTCTTTTGCATTCCTTAGCTTTCCCTCTTTTTCTCACTTTTCTTTTCTTGACTCTAACTCTTGAGAGGTGTTCCCCGAGAAGATAATTGAGGATTCAACATCTGAAAAGACGATGCGGTGAGCGTGGGCATGCCACAGAAGAGATGCGGAGCCAATTACAAATGAGAATCACAACTGAGAGATTCAGCGGGATGGAATTCAACAGAGAATATGTGAATCCAGAAATTCCACAAAAGGTTCAAGAATTGTGTGACCAGGTGATGGTCCAGTTGAAAAGCAATCTTGCAAAAGAAAAATCAGCCTTTGCTCCCAGGGGCAGAATCTCATGGAACTCAACCACAGAAGACTCCTCCATAGCACCTGTCGGCGCCATTCAAACGTGTTGGCAATCAAACAACCGAAGGGTAAGGTGAGTCCTCACAACTTGCCAGTATTCTATCTACATTGATGGTTAAACCTATAGTAGATTGTGTCAATGCACCAGTCCAATCTGCTCTGAAAGTGCCTTCCCTCGACAAATTCTTGAGGCTAAAGCACTGGAAAAACTGAGGATTCCCCATATGGATTCTTACAAGGGAAAGAGTGATCCTATCAATCACCGAACGTCCCTTGAATCGTAGGTCGGTATCTGCCAGCACTAAAAAATTGAGGAGTTGTTGAGTCGTCGGCTGCTAGGATGGAATATCCCAACACCTGTTTTAATTTATATATATATATATATATATATATATATATATATATATATATATATATATATATATATANTATATATATATATATATATATATATATATATATATATATATATATATATATATATATATAATATTGCAAAGAATTTAAATTGCAGGAGTAGATGAAAGTATAGCTACCAAACCCCAAAGTATGACTCTATTGAGCCTCCGAAGATCTTAGTGGGTGATTTTTGAAGAAAATATAGCAAGTTCGATTTGCCCTTCAAAATATTCAAAAGATCTCAAAGTGCTCAGAGCATGACCTTGAACTACTTCGAAAATTTCTTGAGTTATTTCAAGTTCATTTATAACTTATCATAGCATTTTATTAATCACCCAAAGTTAAGCTAGGGTTATCCTATTGGTGGGGGAAACTTGATGCTTTGTTTATCCCAAGACTAAGACACTTAATTAATCAATTAATGTTCATTTAAGAGTTATGTGGGGTGGTGCCTTTAAGGCAGGTTTAATTCATAAAAGATTGTGGTGCCTATAATTAAAGTCAGGCTTGTTGTGTTTAAAGATATTAATCACCAGCCATATTATCTTTTAAATCTTATCAATTGAGTTTTGGCATTGAGTCTAGGTCACTACCAAACCCTTAACAATCATAATGGGGGAAATTAGTGGTGGTTGAAATTTTGGTTTAAGTGACATATATTCTTATTGAAAAATCACATCAACATTAATTTTAGGCTTAATATAAGAAAATTATTATCTTCCTAGCTTAAGTCCATCACTTAAGAATCATTTGATCTTAATTGACTTCCAAGTCATGATGATTAGCAAAATTATGATTTTGTTCATATTATGAAACTGTGACAAATGAGTTTCTACCCATTGATCTCATCATGTTTCAATCATCAAAACATTTTTATTATGACAAAAATTACCAGTTTTCCCTTGGTTAATTCTAAATTTTGATTAAGGAACAAAATCTAAAAGTATCGCATTGCCTTTAGGGCTTTCCATTTCGTAAGTCATTAAACACAACTTAAATGACTTTCAAAATTTAAAGTGTCATATCTATGAGGTAGTTAAAACATCAGAGAAAAATAATGCGGCTTTTCAAAATTTAATTAATTTAAATAATTATTTAAATCCAAAAAATAATATTTTTCAAAATTGATTTATTTAATTATCCAAAATAAAGTTTTTTTATTCATGAGAAAATCATTAGAGGTCCTCTTAGGTCAGAGAAACACTTAGAAAAAGTTTCATGATTATTTTGAATTAAATTATTATAATTATTATTTAATTATTAACAAATTTCAAGGATTTAATTAAATGAAAAAAATAATGTTTTAATTAAAAAAAATATTTTTATATTTTATTAAAATTCTCTGAGTTCAGAAAACTCAAAGAATCAAATTTTGTATTTTTGTGATTTTTAATTTATTTATTATGATTATTTTAATGGAAAAAATAAGGGAAATTTATTTTTAAGCTTTTAAAATTTATTTTTTAACTTGGAAAAAAAAATTAATGAGTCCCAAGAGATCAAGAGACCATTAGGCACATTTTAAAATAACTTTGTATTTTTGGGATTTTTAATTATTTTAAATTCAAAATAAAACTAAAAAATCAGGTATTTTCACAAAAAAAAAACTTTTATTTTTTCCTAAGTGCCCCTAATCACAAGGGACTCAGAAGACCACCTTTCATAATTTCTAAGTGTATTTAATTTCTTATAATTATTGTACAAAAATATAACGTTTATTAGAAAATCAGCTTTAATGCTCAAACCTAGTTAAACAATTTTTAGATTTTTACAGTGGATAAACATGACTTTTATACACAATGTGGAATTAATTTTATTAATTTTCAATTAATACGTAATTTACATAAATTAAAACAAAATATATGCATTCGATAAATAATAGAAATGTACAAATTGATTCAAATCATCATGTAATTTTTCCTAAGCTTCTCTAATCACAGGAAACCTAGTAAAATTATCTTCATAATTTTTCAGGAAATACTTTAGTTTTTATAATTAAAATAAGCTAAAATAGCCACCCTAGCTTGAAAATTAAGGTTAGAAGCATAGAAGTACTCTATGAACTTAAAAAAAAATTGAGAACATACCCTCTATGATAAGAAACAAACCCTAAAAATCTCAAGCCATGATGAACATTGCTTGATCATAATGAATTAAAATACTCCATAGAGTATTTAATTCATTAAATATCAGAGAGTTAACAAACATATTTTATTTTTATTCCACATTATTCTCCTCTATTTTCTGAGCAAGTAGGTATTTTTCTTTTATTTTTATGATTTTCTAGAGAAAGATATGGATTTTTGAAGTTCAAGCATTTAATTTAATTCAAATAATCCATATTTTTCTACTTTAACACGCGACACCAACTCATCCTACGGGGGCTTCGAACTCACACGTGGCGCTTCGCCATTTGACATCGCCATCCACATCAACTGCCACGCGGCCCGCCTTTTTGCACCAAGAGTTGGCTCGGCTTAATCTCCTCTGTCCATCAAATAAATGTGCGATCGGAAGGCTCCCCGTTATTGTTCTTAAATGACCTAACCAGAGAACCGTTTGCTCTAAAACCTTAAGAACTTCATCTAGACTCAACCAAATAACATGGTGTTTATTTCTAAATCTTCATCTACTCAGGAAAAACATATATATACGGTTGATCAAGCACGAAGTTAAGTCATTACACATGGAGAATCAAAACAAACTCGGCTTAGGGTTGAGGTTCAATACCTTGGCCTGAGAGGGGAGGCCTCAATCAGGTGGTTGTTTTAGCTTTGATTAGGTCCAACAAATCTCCAGATGAAGTCCTAGGTCTTGGTGAGTTGTCTAGGTATGATTTTGACCAAGACCAATTTTAGGTGTTGATCTAGAGCTATGTTAGAGGCTGTTTAGGATGGGGCTTTTCTGGGGAATCAACTCCTCTCATTGTGGGGATGGTTTGAGCATAGTTAATTGGAGTTTGGTGGATTGTAGAGGTGTGGAGAAATCTGTCCTAGTTCTAGGTCAAATTTCAGTGAAGAAGTTGGCCTTATGGAGTGACTGTGAGTGGCTAAGAGAAGGAGGATTGAACTTAGGAAGGTTTGGAGAAGCTCAGGTGAAATTTTGGTACAGTTTCCCCAAGGTTTCAAGCTCTCATATCTTTGGCCATGGAGCTCAGGGGGGTTTGATGGGTGGAAAAGCTTGCTGATGTAGAGGGAAGAAAAGCTCGAGTGGCCATGGGACTTAGCCAACTCAGAGGGGTTTAATTTTCAGTTTTGGTCATTTGGGGCTCCCTTGGGGTGGCTATTTCTGGCGGGTGAGGTTGTGGTTGGCCAAGGTATGGTCACTTCTTAGCTCAGTGAGGTCAGGGGAGGGTTAATTATGATTTAATCCCAATGGCGAGTGATGATGGCAAAGTATTTTCAAAATAAGGCTAAATATGGTTAAGATCCCTTAAATAAAGAGACCATTTGTCCATAGCTCACTTAAGTGGTTTAGATGGGTTTATGCTGGTCAATAAATTCTAAATGGTGGTTGTGGTGACATTAATTTAGTCACTTTGGTATGGCTAAGACAATTTTGGTGCATGGGTTCAATTTGGGTTAAATTGTCTTGAAGTTGGGTTTGGATTAGGCTAGCCATGACACTGAGCCCAATTGAATGAGCAACTTAGTGTGGTTGATTGTCACAAAGAGTTTAGAAAATATTTGGAGTGATTTTGAGTTGATTTGGTGGGTCAATTTGAGAGATTTTGGACATTTGATCAATCTGGTTATGTGTGGCTAGACTTGGGTTTAGGTTGGGCTAGCGTTGGGTTAAGTTCAAATTGATGGTTCAAAATGGTCTAGGGGAATGTGATGAAGAGTTTTAAACATTAATTGGGTGCCAATTTTATGGTTAGGACATTCAATTTGGTGGAATTTGGGCACATGACTAAATTGGGGCAAATTTGAGGATTTTAAATTTAGGTTGAAATTGGGTGCAATTAAAATTTGACCAAGGTAAATTTAGGGTTTAATTTGGTGTGTGGAGTTGTTTCAAAGAGCTTATGATGCATAATTGGGGCAATTGGAAGGATTTTAGGATGCAATTAAGTGCGATTTTAGTTTTAGGCCAAATTAGGGCTTTTTTATTTGGGTTGAAATTGGACTCAACTGTGGGTCAATTGGACTTGGATTTGGTTTAAATTGAGTATGAACATGATAAAATTAAATTTAGAATTGAAATTGGAGAAGAGTGATATCAAATTGGTGGACATTTGGGGTGAATTGGGGTAATTGGGCCTTTAAAGGCAATTTGAGGCTTTTGATCAAAATTGGTCAAATTGGGTTTAATTGAAGAGTCCAAATTGGTTTAGGGGAAATTTGAAGTAATTTTGGAGGTTGTGGGAAACTTTGGGGTACCAAGGGTTTTTTTTTAATTTTGGCAAATTTGATGGTATTTTGGTAAAATTACAAATTTTGGGAAGTTTTGGGCAATTTGGGTGGTTTCAAATGATTTAAAATAATTTTTGAATAAATTTGGGTATTTTGGGTTTAATTGGGAATTTTGGTCAAATTTAGGGTTTGGTGGTATTTTGGTAAATTGGGTAGATTTGGGGGAGAAAATGCTAAGTTAGGTATTTTGGTGAAATTGGGGTACCGACCACCCTATATAAGCCATGGACCAATGGAATCCCCATTTGGGTCCTATATGTAATGTTCTTAGCTAAACCCCAGGCTAGAGCTAGTGGGTCTAGAGGACCATTTACATGAGTCTTCCAAAAGATCAAAAGATCAAAGTCAACAAGGCTTGGGTTTAGGGTTATGAGTGAGTGAAGTATGTAAAACTGAGTGAACTAGCTTCAGATCAACACCCAGAGTCAATCCTAAAGCCAAGCAATCTTGTGGGGATGCCCTTTGAGCTCCCTCATATTGATCATACCTACTAAGTGCTAGAGGTTAGGACCAATATGTGGAGCTTCAAGTTGAGCAATAAATGGTTTAAAGATTCTAATGGTGAGGGTTCCTTTTCTATCCCTCTAGGAATAGTCAACAGGAAAGTCTTATGGCTAGACCCTAGGCAACTAAAGAGGAAAGACTAGAACTCAGCCAAAAGTGAGGTCACAGTATCCTACAAATCAAAGATGTCATGAAGTGTCACCACTTCTTGACAACACTCAAGGAATTAGGTTTTTACTGGTTCCATGCTCTGCCTATCAAAATCATTCCGACCATCGCTGAATTAGAAAAACATTTTAGTTGAATTTTGCCAATACGTAGAAGCTAAAGAAGAAAACATAAGCTCTACTACTACTGAAGCAGGGAGAGAACGATAGCCTATGATCATACATATCTCGTTTTTCAGAAGGAGATGTTGAATGTACAAAATTGTCAGCAGTTGATAGCTCATAGCACTCTAGTACAAGGGCTTAGAAATGGACATTTCAAGTATGATCTAAAAAATGCTTGAACCAAGATCTCTTTCTGAAACTCTAGAAATGATCAACAACCATATCACCAGGGAGGAATCCCTTACAGACTCTTCCCTAGTTATGACGGTGTCAATCAACCCATAGTTGAAGAAAAGAAATTTAGAGACGAAGGATAAAGATCGAAGAACAATAAAAAACCCTTGGTCATCAACATCACATCAACGCCCAACAAGCGTAAGGGAACCAATGTCATCAGGGTAGAATCAAAATTCTGATCAATGACCGCCTCAAATTTTTTAGCGACCCCACATGCACCAAAAGTTTCAAAGGATAAATTAGTAGCAATCATTCAAAATAAAGTGTATTTTAGGAATGCCTCTCTGATGAACGCTGGTCTGGGCTAAAAAATCCAAACTAGTACTGCGACTACCACCAAGACCATTGACAAAGTGCGTAGGAGTGTCGTCACCTCCAGTGCTTGGTGAAAAAATTGATGAAGGCTGAAAAACTGAAGGAGTTCATCACTATCAGTGGATAGACATGACAAAAAGAAAAGTCCTCTGCTGAGGAGCCATTCGACGAACCAGTTAGGGCGAGTGAAGTTCATATAGTCGAAATCATTCTAACTATCTTCAGAGAAAGAGAGAAATATCCCATCGATCAACCCAGAAGAAGCATCAATTGGGTGAGGTATGTTCTGTGAATTCTTAAAATCATAATCATCCACCTATTGCTTTAACAGATGCAGACCTCCCATAAAAAGGAAATCCATACATTGATGCAATCGTTGTTACCGCCTTAATCAACAACTAACAGGTGAGTAGTGTCCTGACAGACACTGGGAGTTCAGTCAACATCTTTTTCAAGGCAGTGTTTAATAATGTTTTACTCAGAATTGAATAGCAGACTAGCTTGACCAGCCCGCTATTTGACTTCTCAAGTAAGAAAAATAGAAGCTTTGGGCGTCATTGCGCTAGGCATCTCATGTGAAGAGCGCAAAAAAAGTACAACCGTACTGTTGACCTCATTTTTTGTGAGGTCTAAATTCTTCTCCTAGAATTTAGGGTCTAAACATGGAACTTTTTTATTGATTATCCTAGAAGATTAGTAAAAAAATCCACCCCACTTAGAATTCTAATCACCTCCTGGTTTTTTTTTTTGTGAAGTCTCACATGGGTGGTCTCAAACCCTCAACAACATGATGAAACTCAAAAAGAGTTCCCATAGAATCATAAGGCCATAGGGAAACCCTTTATGATTTGGACACTCACTTCACCTTACATACACATTCATATCACTACATACACATTCACATCACCACATTCACCCCAATTTCACATACACTAAACTTCACATTATCATGCATCTCACTTCATCCATACACACTCACCAGCTAAATTCGCTCACTCCACAAAATCCACAAAATCCATCAAATCCGCCCAAATCCACCTCAAATCCACCAAAATCCTTCCAAGCCACCAAATTCACCAAAATCAATCCAAGCCACCCAGCCAAATCCGCCAAATCCACAAAGGCCACCTAAATCCAACATTAAATTAAAAAATTCTTCCCCAAGCTCATCATGACAAATTTAAGACCCCATTAATCCCTAAAAGCCCACATGCACTAAAGCACCCAAAATCCTTTTTAAAACGCATCATGATCAATTTAAACTCCACCAAGCCCATGCCCAATTTTAAAAGCCCAAGACAAAACTATCCTAACTCATTTCAAAAGGTCATTAAAGCTAAGCCCAAGTCTAAGAATGAATTAAAGTAATAAGCTCACATAACAAAGTTAGCCCCTTCCTTCATCATATTAGATTCGACCAAGCCTAAGATATAAAATGCCATGATTAAATTGACCAAATTTGGAATCCATGAAAATAACTTTTAGAGCTTGAAATTCAAACCCCTCATCTTTAATGCAATCCATGTAGGTTATGCATGAAACTTAGGCAAGCCATGTGGCTTCACCCAAGCCATAGGGAAGCCAAAGAGCCATGCATGAGCCTCATGCAAACCACCATGCCATTTATGGCTGAAGAATGAGCCTTTTTCAATATTCACATCCAAAGTGATTAGCCTTACTCATGCTTAGCCTAAACTCTTTTTTAAGCACTAATATCCATGATTGAAATCTGACCACCCAAGCCCCCATGCTGGTCATCAGGACAAGCCACCTTAAAAGTTACCCAAGCCCATTTCCATGAGTAAAACTCAAGTCATACAAAAAGTGGCCCAAAGCCCTTTCCACTTAAGTCCAACCCATGGACACTCATCACCTCTCAATTGACTTCACCACTACCCACCACTGACTTCCCATAGGTGAATGGTAACCACCCATACCCTGGCCAGCCACCATGTCTGGCGGCAAGCCTAAGGCTGAGAGCCATATATTGTGGAAAGAAAAAAATTGAGCCAATCTAGTGTGGTTCCCCCCCCCATTGGAGCTTGGCTTCCACCTCACCACCATCGCAACCACCTTTCTACTCACTGGCCAATCCAACTGGGACTAACCCTTGGGCTAGAATTTTTTTATGCCCTCATGACCAAAGAAAGAGAGTGTATAAACCTTGGGGAAAGCCTGCTAAAATTGCTCCAAACTTTTCTCACACTTGCATGAATTTCATTCCCACCATTATTAGTCATTGTCCCCCACCATAAAACCTTAATTTCATCATAAAAGCTATGAAATTTTTGGCCATAAAACTAACTCCACCAAAGCTTCAAATTGATAGTCCCAAAAGCTTCCTCATACTTCAAACTACTTCCCCAATAAAAAATCTCCCTCTTTCGCTGCCTCTATCATAGCTCTAGACGACACTTGAGGCAACCTTTGGTCTAGATCATACGTAGACCCATCCACATAGAAAATCAACACTTGAAGGAGATTCATGGTATTAAAATGAAGCTAGTCAACTGATCCCGGTTGTTTATATGCAACCGTATAACAATGTATTTGACTATATTTTTCACTCATATTTTCTTATTTTGCAACAGTACCAAAAACTTGATTCTTGAGAAAATAAGAATTTAACTTTTTAAATTAATATATATTGAGATACTATGCAATTATACGTATTATTTTTAAATAATATAGGACTTTTTTATTAAGCCTCGAATATGGAACCCGCAGGGATTGTTCACATTATGTAATATTTAAAGTAACAAACTTTCTACTTTAAAAAGACAAATACTTAAACTATAGTTTTTATTATATGAATGAAATTTAAACTCTTTTTGGTACTTTTAATATTTGAAAATGAAATAAAAACTTATTAAAGATAGCTTGAGTTTTTGTAAAAGAAAAGCAATGAATACAAAATATTTTTCTCCTTATCATAAATCAGTAATAAGTATATGATTTTTGTTGTGGAAGTGTTCAAATTGTGTTGTGTCAAATCAGAACAATATTATTCTAAACAATTACTAGAGATGTTATAAAGAACATTGAGTAATTTAAAGTTTGAATTCTTCTAAAGACTGATTAGGTAGGGAAGATATTGACTCTTACTCTAGGGTTCTCTCGGTTCCATCGACCTGGGGCTAACATCTCGTATCAAAACCTAAAACAATAAACCAAATTGGGGGCTTTAGCCTGTCACTCTAAAGTCCTCTAACTCTATACCCTTCAAAGATTATTTCCTTATTTATTTGCACTCAATCATATGAACAACATTCTCATTCATACAATCTCATGTGATTATTTCCAATTGTTAACTGAGACAATACAATCCCAGTTCTTACATGCTCTCACAATAAATTTTAACATTTAGATGGGTCAGATCAAGAAATAAATGAAGTGCATGAAATTAAATCATCACAGTTTCTTCCAACATTAAAGATTAATACTCTCCACAACTTCCATCCAACACTTTAATTACTTATCATCTTAAGGAGAAAGATAAAGAAAATTACCCAGAATTAATGAAAAAAATGCAACCACACTTTAATTTAAAAGTAGAAATCTTTGCCGAACCAACAAAAAGTCTTGATTAAAAATAAAAGTAGTTTAAAACAAAGATAAAAACTTACCTCAAATCCTCCACCAAACTCTTGTAGTTCCTTTGAATCTCTTCTCTCTTACAAAACTCTTAGCTCTCAAAATAAAATTAAAAACAAAAGAAAAAAGAAATTTATGGTGCCTGAAATTTTCTTCAAATGCTTCTTCATGAACTTCTTTATAGCATCTCTAGTAAGGGTAAAGAATATAATTACTTTATTACTGATTCATAATAAGGAGAAAAGTATTTTCATATCAAGTGATTTTACTTTACATAAACTCAAGTTATCTTATTTAGTTGTTATTGTTTTGTCAAAATATCAATAATACAAAAAAAAAAATGAATTTTAATACTGTGAAAATATCTATAATTTAAGTAATTTTCTTTTTAGAATAGAAAGCTTGTTATTTAATAGTGCATATTGCATAATTTCCATGTGAGTTTGATATTCAGGTCTTAATAAAAAAGTCTTATATTACTTGATAACGATACGTATACTTGCGTAGTATCCCAATATATATAAATTAAAGAGTTAAATTCTTATTTTCTTCAAGATCATGTTTTTTGGTTCTATGGTAAAGTAAAGAAATATAAGTGAAAATTATAATTAAAGTCATTGTTATATTGTTGCATATAAATAGTCGGGATCAGTGGCTTGACGAGTCTGTGGTACCCTGACCCGACTATCTCTACCTTTTAAGATTTCCCCTCCCTTCCTTTGGCTCCCTTTATTGTGATCTATCACTCTTTTGGCTTTGTTTGTATCATTTTGACTGCTCGATGCCGATGAACTGTATCTCTTTTGGGATACGATAATTTGTTTTCTACCCTTATAGCCCGGGATTGCTTGGATGTGTTAGGATATCCTTGTCAAAATGATTTCGGTTATTCTATGGGCTCCATGTGTCGATGAGCCACTGCCCATTTAGGATGTGAGAGACTCACTCTCTACTCCGTGTTCCCACATGAAAAAACCTTCCTTTGCTGTCATTTTTCCTCAAGTCTATAATAATATAAGTGAAACTTTTTTTATTGAGAGTATTCTTGGGTAGCCCCCAGGATCAAATGAACCAAAATGATACGTTCCTCTAAGAGACTCTTGACCCCAGAACAAAATGCTCTTTTTAGTTCTCTAGTTGTCGGTGGCTAATGTAAGGATTCTTTTCATGGATGTCGTGTTTCGAGGTATTTAAATCTGATCTTGTTCGAATGTATACTCTTAACCCATCACAAAAAGAATACTCATATTTATGCCTTTCCTCTCTTTTCTATTTATTTGTTTTATCTAATTGTCAGTCATATGTCATTTTTTATTCGATTCATTTCCTCTTCGAGTCATTTATATGATTCGGGAGGAAGATTTATTTGACTAAATGAATCATACGAAGACACATAAATAGACAATTCGGTGACTCAGAGGTCTAAAAATAACAAAAAAAAACACAAGACTCACGGATGGGTTGTAACTCAGAGCTCACATCTCACATGGATCTACGAAGTGATGCAAACTCCTCCTCCATCTTAATAATGTCAGCTGGCCTTCGCTGAAGGAGGGTGATCCTTGACTCCAGATGCTCATAGTGAACCAGCCATTCCAACACGGATAATTCGATAAAAGTTTTAGTTGCTTCTATTGTAAGGCAAGCCATCTCCACCATATAGTGTTCCATTGAGGTGCAAGACAACTACCGACATTGCAATTACTCCATCTAGGAGCCACTGAAGTGGCTGATAGATGCCCAAAAGTTTGGTCGGCCCCTGGAGGAGGTGTTACAACTTATCTTTAAGGCACGATAGCGACCACTAAGGCATAATCAACGATATTTTGGGACAGCGCGCCGTTAATTCAGGTCTCTCGAATGATAGGCTCGTCTACACTAAAAGTAATGTCAAAGGATTATTAGAAAATTATAAAAAATAAATATTTTCTCATACCTCTAAATCAATCTATTTGGAAAAGAGTCATAAAGGCGGGGGAGAGTCAAGGCATCTCCATATTTACTCGGCAAAGAAAGCGAGGGAGAGTAGGCGGTTGACTTTTCTCTCCCTCCCTCTTGACCGACCTCGACAGGAGAAGCGACCCACTCTTTGGTGGTCAAACATCAGAGCTGTCAGAAGAAGGAACATTCTCAACCGGCTAAGGACCGGGTGTCGTTTGCTTTCTTTTCTTTACAATTCTCTTCTTCTTCTCCATTGTAGAAGACATGGGATGCTGAAAGCCTTCCATTTCCTTCTTAATCGAATCTTTAGCCATGGTATCAATCAAAAGACTTAGAGCATAGATAAAGAAAAGGAAAGCGCAAAGCCTCTAGCTCTTTTTGTAGGGTCACTGAGCACAAAAAAATAAGGAAGAGTTGATTTTTGAATTAATTTTCTTATTTTCTACGTCATTTATCGCTTAATAACTTTTCTGTCCTTATCGTACCTATCGCTATTATGGAGCAAAAAATCGGGATAATTTTATGTATGCTACGAATATGTCAGCACGAAAATCGAGGAATTCAGAGAGTCAACAACAGAGGAGCATAAATGGGGTATCAGACTGCAAAACAAATAACCTGATAACAAATAGTCAACTGATTTTACAGCTCAGTCGACCGACATAACAGACTGGCAGAATCTTTTCAACATAAACTGTCAATCGACGAAGTTACCGATCATTAGACCATTAGCGAAGGTCCGCATGCCTTGGTCAACAACCCAATTGCAAAGAAGAAGATGTGATCGACTGATATCTATTCACGATGGACAACCTACATAGCTGGTTAACCTAAAGGCTTTGGCCGATTGATCATGCGCCACTTTTATTTTCATTACCATGTAATTTGAAATGAATCATTTAGACAGTTGTGGAATGCGTTCTTTTTTTACATGTACTTGTATTCCCGGACACCTATAAATAAGAGATCATGACAGTAATAAAAAGACCTTTATTGGATCATCTCTAAGAGATTCTGACATTTGAAGATTCTCATGCATTCCCTAGTTTTCTCTCTCTCGGCTCTAACTTTCGAGACATGTTCCACAAGAAGACAATTTAAAATTCAATAATATATATTAAACCTTTGGTGTCATTTAGTTAAATATATAAGAATTGAGTGATATACATGTAAATCTTCATTACTAACCATGAAACTTTATTATGATAACAAAGGAGGGAACTAAAAGCCAAAAGGTGTGAAAGGATATTATTTCAATAGGTTTCGGTGTGTGTTTTCGTTCACATCGTTTTGTCTCCTTTCCACTGCTGGATTCTTCTAGCAGACTTCGCGTGTAGTGGAAGCATAAGGCGTGTATCCCATCCGCGGCAAAGACGTGGCTGCAACTGCGATCTCAAGGTCCATATAAATAAACTGTCTCGAGTTGATCAGGAAAGGTTGCACGCACGAAGGACAACGACGAAACCGCACAACAATAATCGCAGGACCCATTTAGGTCGGCTGTAAATAGAAAACTATTTTTTTAATTGCTATTATAAATTTTCTTATTTTGTCCTTTTTGTAGGTATTTTTTAGTTATTAAGAGTTATTTATGGCTCAAAAAGTATTTTGAAAATAATAAAATAATTAGAGTTCTAACGGCTCAAATGTTTTCTGATTTTTTGTCCAGATATTTATGGCTCAAAAGTATTAAGAAGAATAGGAGGCGTCCTTATTTTGAAATGAAAATGTACAAAAATATTCAGGCTGCCAAGAACTGATAATATAATTCACTATATAATTAAAATTTTAAATTAAACTTTTTATCTTAATTTTAGATTATCAAATTGTAAACTAATACACTCAAACTTAATCTTATATTTATAGTTAATACACCACCAACAAATTTTAATCATCTAACACGAATCTCGAGGCATGACAGGAATCTCGAGATGATATGTCAAGCAAGAAATTTTTAAATCTTGATAAAAGGTCATCCAGAGCTCTGATTTCAGTAAACTTATAGTCAAACTGACTTATTCAATGAGACAGACCTAATGATATGAAAACTAGCCTAATCCAAGTCAAAACAAACCCAGATCAAGTCATTAAACCACATTTAGAAGATTTATGAATACGTTTGGTAAGTCAAACAGCTGTCAAATATGACAAGATTATACTCAAATAGAGCAGCTCGACAAGACGAATCCAACGAGCCCAAGATCACTCAATTCTGACATCATTAAGGCACTCAAATGTCCATTAAACGTCGTATGATCAAGGGAAGTTGTCTGAACTGTCCGATCAAAATAGTTTATATTTTTGCATTAATTGCACCCAAAAGACTATAAATAGAGCCCAATCCCTCTCATGAGGGGGAAGTCTAGAAAGAGCCTAAGGTCTTGAGGAGAAGTTGCAGCTCAGCATCACCGTCAATCGTCGTTGACTACCGCTAACATCCGTCAACCGTCGTCGATCGCCAACAACCACCACAGTCCTCAGACAACCACCGTCGACCGTCATCAACCTCCACCTACCGTCATCAATCACCACCAACCAGACACCGTCAGTAAATATTGTAATCTGAAAAATATAGTTATCATTTCCCGTCTGTGAGACAATTGATTTCTGTAATCATCAATCAATAGTGGATTTCCGCAACTGGGTCAGACCCCGTGGTTTTTCCCTAACGGGTTTTTAACGTAAAAACTTCTGGAGTCATCACCGCTTTTCTATATTTCATCTGTGTGTGTGTTGAACTTTCGTACAACGCTAAGACGATAATTTCTTACTCTACCAACTCAAATTTTCTAGCACGCGTCAATAGTAATGCAGAAAGTAGTTGAGGGGATAAAATGAATTTTAGAAAATACTAATGTTGCAATGAAGACATAATAAATATAATCGACTCACGAAGGTTTAGAAACAATAAATTGACTATAACAATCATGTGGTAGTGATCTAACAATAGTGATTGGGCGATAAGTGGTTAGACGATGATAGGCAGGCAATAGTTGTGACTATCTATGATTTTCAGTGATAAATGCTTGGTTGAATTCTACAATTCTATAATTTACAAGCTCTCTCAATAATTAAGTCCATGTATCATTCATGTGAAAGATAAAACTCGTTTTTCAAATTTTTATGACAACATTTTGGTAAATCTAACAAAAATTTTAATATACTCTATTAGACTTTATGCATGACGGAGGATTCACGGTGTTGGAATGATTATTTTACGTTTTAGCATTGCATGAAAATTTCATATGCACACAGATAATTAATGTGACAGGTAGCATCAGAAGTCACTTTAATTTTTACGTAAAAAACTTTGATAAAGAGAAAAAATAGGGGGACCCCCTCTCCTCTAAAAAACATATACAACCAGTGTATTATAAGGGGCTCACTTGCCACGTGACAAGTGTTAACTGGACTCTAGACGCAAATTTGTGTCCGGTGTCTTGATGCAATAATCACTCAATCTCTTCCCTTTGTTCTCTCGGCTTTCCTGTCCACTTTCTGCCGCACCTTCGGTGTCATTTCACCCCTCAAAATCTCTCTCCTTTCGCTATTAAAAGCATACCCGCAATGACAAAAAAGTAGGGATGTCAAGACTAGAGCTCATTGTTGAAGGCATCAAAACCGACCCTGCAAGCCATCTTGTGGTTTCACACCTAAGGGTGAGGCTCTCCGTTTTCTTGTCTTTCGCCCAGTCCATATGGCCAAAGAACCGAAGGCCTCTACCCCTTTCTCATTTTTTAAATGCACCCAATTCTTATGCATTTTTTTCTCACATTCAAATTTTGATTTTTACAACATAAACATTCTCTAATATATGTATGAAAATGTAGATTACATTATTTTCAATTTTTTATATAGAGGAAAAATATTCTATGAGTAAAAATTAAAATTTAGGGGTGAAATAAATAAATGCACAAAAATTGAGTGCTATGTCTGTAAATTCCCAAAAAAAAAAATAAATGCAAAAACGTGCGTTCGTTCAAAGTTCCTAATAGTGGTAATATCGTAATTTTGCATAAAAGAGAAATATTTATTTAATGCGTAAAACCATATCATTTAAAATCAAATCTCACAGGTGAAATGTATTTTTCCGAAGAAAATCGTGAACTGGTACCCGAAATCTAAAATTCCTATTGGCAAAAAGAATAGGGTGGTGCAAAAATCCACACAGAGATATATAATCCTGCACTTATTGGTCAAATTAATTGCAATCATCAAATCATCGTTATCGACTAACACCCTAACTATTATCATTAAATCACACCACCCAACCACTATTATCAAATACATGCATCTGATAACAAGGTCTAGACTGCTATTGCAAGATCACTACTATCAAACTACAATCACCAGATAATTCATGTCACATTTTTGTAGTGTGATCACTATCATAAGAGCACCATTTTTTAACTATCTTTATGTCAACTTATATCTTCAAACAATCATTATTTAACCACTTTCACATTTAACCTTTATTAGAACCACCATCACTCGAACTCCACCTTGTCCGTTGACTATCATCACTAAATAATCGCTACCCAATCTCTCATGTTTAGCTGTTATTATTAGACCACCGCCATCTTCATCAAATCATCATTGCCTAACCATGGCTTCTGACTATCATCAACAAACCTCCATTATTTATTGCTTGTTGATCGCCTGATCATTACCATCCAATTGTCATCTTCATATCACTGCCACCTAACCATTATCGTCAAACACTTAGTTGCAAATATATTTCTACCACCAAATCACAGTTGCTCAATTATAATCACCAACTGTTGTTATTCAACTACAGTCATCCCCATCACTAAGCTACACTTTCTCGACCATCGCTTTAATATGGTCGTCCAACCACTATCATCTGATTATGAATGTCCAATCATCATCACCAAACTAAAATTTCTTGGTCATCATTACCCAACTACAATCACTTGACCATCACTACATAACTACAACTACTTGGTTGTCGTCTCCCAACTAAAATCTCTCAAACATTATAACCCAACTAATTCGATGTCAATCATCTTTAGCACCTAATATTAACTTTGAGACTATATGTGTTCAACACACTTCATCACTTTATAAGACTAACATTCTTCATTGACATATGTTATAGCTTATAAGATCACCGCACACCATCGATATCCACTAACTTTGTCATCTATTATCATCAACACTTGAGTTGCACACCATCAAAAATAAAGTAGATTTATATATTCAACCCTAACTCTGATTCTTGACATCATAAATAATACTAATGCTGAGTTTTTGTTTGTTTTTTTTTTATCATTGATATTCACTTCTTAAAATAAAAAGATTACCATGTGATAAGCAATTTAAAATAATTTTGATTACGCAAAATTTGTCAAGTTTCATGAAATTTATTATGCAAAACTCATATTAATAAATTGTATCATTACCTTTCTCGATTGACAAAAGACATTATTTATAACATATGACATATATTGGTAGAATAACTTCAACTGAATCAAACTCGATAACATTTTTTCTTTTTGGGTTTCCACATAATTTTTTTTTAATAAAACTCTTCTTTTATACAAAATTAAGACATTAATATTTCATTTCACCACTATAAATATGGTGGCATGTAAAAATAATATTAAAAGGATCCCTTCATCTCTTAGTTAAAGTTCAAACTTTACCTTCATCTCCGAGCTTTTTCTGGCTCTTCATGTTCCTCCCGCGAGCTGTCTCTTGCTTCAAAATGAAGTGCTTTTGAAGGATTTGGGATCCTGCAACCCTAAAATAAGCATATATAATAGTATTCGATTAATGTCAAATTGTTATTTTGTTCTTATGATATATTACCACTTTTTCATGCAAAGCTTTTATAAATAGGTCTCACTGTAATGTACTATGGGAGAAGTTTTAATAACAACATTTCACTTATCTTTGTCAAGCTCAAAAATCATCTCTTCCCATTTATCTATTTTTCTGATCAACATTTCTCTTTCTCCTTATTTTTCTTCCTGACAAAAGAGTTGTAGAAGTTTAACATTTACAATAGGTTTGATCTCCTCAACACCAACACAAGCAAATAAATAAACTGCACAATTTTTCTACAAGGTAAAGTAGAAAAATATACCCACTTCATTAAAATCCTTTGTCTCATATCAAGAATATGGCCAACATCACATCATTTAAATTCTTGATTTCTCATATTAAGAATGTGACCAAAACACCTCTAACACAAGAAAATTATCTTTTGTGGAATGTACAAATCTCAAAACTCCTCATAGCTAATGGACTTGACTCTTTTTAGACAACACTCTTTCAAACCTACCAAGAATCATTCAAGATGAGATCGTAATCCCAATTGAAAATCAAGATTATCTCTTATAGAAATTTGTTGGAAAAAAACTCTTGTCGCTGCAATTTTGTCCATCATTTTCCCTCAATTCTCCCATGTATACTTCTTCTAAGTAATACTGTTGAATAGTTGTATGCATTATAAAAGAGATTAAAATCCACAAATAGATCAAGTGTCATTCAACTCAAGAATGAATTTCACAACATTATTATGACATAAAATACAATGATTCAGTGTCTCACGATTATTAAGAATTTTGTGGACAACATTACAATTACATGTTCAAAGATTGATATCAAAGATATCATTCTTTATAGCTTAACTAGATTACCTCAAAGCTATGAAGGATTCAAGATTGCCATCAGAAGGAACTTGAACCTGATTAGCTTGGTTGATTTCTACTCATTATTACATAGCGAGAAATGCAATGAATATGCTAAAACAATCTAATATTCGGCTCTTATAATATATAAAAGCAAAGGGGGCATCAAAATAAAAGAGACTTCACCAACAACTTTACAAATACCAAATATCACAGCAACAGTAAAATGCTCAAACCAAAATCTCAAGTGATATGTTAAAATTGTAACAATAAGGGGCATTCAACCACTTACTGTTTGCACAAAAAAAAAATCTTCAATATAAAGCCACCTCAACACCTAAAGTTACTACACTTACCACTCAACTCAATACCCAACAATAAGAATGGGTTCCGGATACCAGAGTAACAGTCTACCGCAGAACTCATATGGCTAACTTACAACAACCATCTATCCACAATGATTATGATCAAATGGCTAATGAAAATAACCAAAATTTTAAAATCACCCATGTTGAGGACGCCATTCTTTCCACACTAAACAGTACGCTTAAACTTTCTCCTTTCTTTGGTGTTCATAAGCTTTATAAAATCTTATATCTGTCACTAAGCTTAAAAATACAACAATCATCAAGTTATCTTTAATGCTAATCAGTTTTACATTCAAAGCTTAACAACTAAGAAAATTCTTCTTACTGGAGCAGCTGATCAAGTATTATGCCATAGCATAGCCACCAACACTATCAAAAGCACAAATATAAGGAATCAAAGGTTGGGGCACCCTCACAACAAAGTCATCTCAATGATCTCTCCCTTTCATTCTCACCAAAGTACCTCTAACTTCTCCATCATGTCATGATTGTTATTAAAATAAGAGTCATTCACTACCTTGTTTCTCGTAGTTCTACTATATATAATAAATTAGAAATGTTGCATACAGACATTTGTGAACCTTTTTCCTCATTCTTCTATTGAAAAGTACAAATATTATGTCACTTTCAATGATTCATTTTCTCATTTTTGTTGGTGCATGTCTCTAAGACATAAATTTGAAACCACACCACACTATATTTATATGCATTAAAAGATTAAAGACCATTCTCAACAAAAAAATAAATAAATAAATACTTGTGAACCGATGGCTGTGGAGAATATATATCAAATGAACTTTGACTTTATCGACAAGATCACAGTATCAAGCATCAATTCAATTGTCCACGTGCTCTTGAACAAAAAAGTACTGTCGAAAGGAAAAATAGACATTTTGTAAAAACTGATAAAACTCTTCTCAATTTTGTTAATCTTCCTATCAATTTTTAGATGGAAACTTTATAAACTACTAATTACCTAATAAATAGACTCCTTTCTACCAACACTCAAAGAAAATCTCTCTTTACACAATACAAAACTTTAATGTCAATATCTTAGAACCTTTTGTTGTCTATGTTGTCTCTGTCAACAGCATAATATGTCACACAAGCCCTATCTAAAAGCCCCACAACATATCTTTTTTGGATACAATCATACCAACGACTATTAGTGTTTTGATACTCAAGCTAATAAACTCTTATCTCACAAAATGTTATATTTATTGAAGATTATTTTTTGTTCAAGGAATCATCTCAACTGTTCACTCCTGATAATTCTACTCAGATTACTCTATTATTACAATCTCTACTTTATCCACATCAACTCTTCTCTCTAACACCAACTCCATTACTTCTACTCAACATTCACACACTCATCCACAATCCCTTACTGATTCTCTCAACACCCAATCTTCATCACACCACAAGACCTACTCATTCCATTCAAATCCTTATGTGGATAATTCCAATGTACAAACACAAACACCACATGTATTACCACAACAAGTGGTACACTAGCCACTTGAACACACACACAATCCTCCCATTACATCACAACCCAAACACCATCACATGGTTACTAGATGTCAAACGGGCAGTTTAAAAGAAATACGAGTTCTTTATTGTCAATATATTACCTCTTCCACAGAAGCACCAAATACTTACAAACAAGTCGTTCAACACTTACATTGGCGACAAGCAATGTATGAAGAGTTTATTGCCTTACACCAGCAATGCATATAGTCACTTGCTCCACCTCCAACAAGTCAAAATATATTAGAGTATAAAGGAATTTTCAGAATAAAATGTCGTACAAAAGGCTTAATAACCAGATACAAAGCCTTAAGATTTTCATAACAACATGGAGTAGACTATCTGGAAACTTTTAGTCCGATTTCAAAATCTCTCATGGTTCATTTAATCACTTTAACCTCTACTAAACACTAGAAAATTTAGAAACTAGAAATCTTTAACGCTTTTTTACATAGAAGCTTGATAATAAAGTTTTTTTAGACAAAACCCTCTGGATTCACTGACACAACCATTCTCATTATGCTTGCAAATGACGAAAAGCTATATATGGTCTTAAATAAGCCCCATATAATGGTACTCTACTTTTGTAATTTCTTGTATATTCAAAAATTTATTCTAAGTACAATTGATCTGTCTTTGCTGATTTATCATCATAATAAGCATTGTATCTATTTATTATTACAAGTTGATTTATATTATTTACTACAAACTCCACTACTTCTATCAATATCTAATTCACACAATTAGCAATCAGTTTAATTTAAAACATTTAGGTCTCATCTCACTTTTTTTTTTTACAAATACAACAACTTCAAAAGGATTTTTTTTAATCAACCCAATGAATAATTAACTTGTTGCCCAAAACAAAATGTACTAAGTTAAACCTGTTTTAACTCCTCTTTCCACTCATCGACATAACCATACAGACATACCCATGACCAAACCCAAATATGTATCGACAAATTATAAGATTACTATAATATCTCGTTGTTACTCACCTGACATCACTTTCATTGTAAATTATTTAAGTAAACACATGCACAACCCAACCACTCTAAACTATCAATATTAAAAGACTTTTGAGATACTTAAAAAATATATCCAATTATGGCCTTCCCACATCTATAGTGCTTTTTATTTAAGTGTATATGCAGACACAGACTGAGCCAGTGACAATACTAACTGAAAACCCTCCTTTTAATTTTGCAACTACCTTGGATCCAATCTCATTTCATGATCAGTAAAGAAACAACCTATGATGACGTGATCATCTACAAAAGCTAGCTTAGTACAGAGCTTTAACTACTACCCAAATTGAAATCATCTAGCTTAGACGACAACTACAATAAGTTACCAAGCCACATTCACCTCCCACAATACTACACAATGACATTGCTCCTATCATTGCTCCGACGCACAATCTAGTCGTCCATGCTCGAACAAAACACATAAAAGTAGACTATTGTTTTATCAGAGATCATCTAAAATTCAAGCACATACATCTCCAACATTTCATGATTGTGGATTAAAAAACATACATTTTCACAAAACCTTTAGCTATTAAACACCATCAAAATCTTACCTGCATGCAAATGATCACAAACCTTAACTATCGTGAAGGGCAGCTAAAAGGAACCCTTCATCTCTCACCTAAAGTTCAGATTTTACCTTCGTCTCCGAGCTTTTACTAGCTCTCCCGGGCCTCCTACTTTAGATTAAAGTGCTTTTGATAGTTTAGGGATACTGTTGCCCTAAAATATGCTTTCATACTAGTATTCAACAAATGTAAAATGTCTATTATTTCCTTATGCTACATTACCACTTTGTCATGTAATGCTTTTATAAATACGTCCCAATGTAATGTACCATGGGAAAAATATTAATAACAACATTCGCTTATCTTTTTAGCCTCTGATATCATATCGTCCCTCTTCTTTATGTTTATATTCGGCATCTCTCTCTCTCTCTCCCTCCCTCTCTCTCTCTCTCTCCTCTTTTTCTCTTCTCATATATCAAATAAAGTTTAAGAAAGCTGTTTTAATATAGTTATAAGATGAAGCATATAAAATGTTTTAAATTAATGAGATAATGGTAAGGATGAAACTCTTGTTTAATAATATTAAAACTGATTTCATAAGTGGGTGAAAGAAAAAAAAAAAAACAAACCACTCACTTCAATGAAACTAATTTCAGGAACCCTATCTAGCTACTTCTAAACAGTTTTCACAAAATTAGTTTGGATGTTTACAATTTTTATAGTTTCAATTTGTTTGAGACAGCTTGTGCATTTTAAGATAAGCAGCTTAATCTGAAACGCGGCCCACAAATCGACCGCGGGAGTCGACCCGCGACCTATGTTTAATGTAAAAGACATAAACGCAACATATAGTGTTTTCAAAAACACACAAACCAAACGATTAGGCGGCATTTTGAAAAACACCACCACACTTATAATTTGTCCCAAACGGGCCCTTATGCTTCAATTTTACATATAATTATCTCAGTTATTTACAACTATAAATTTTTGTTTAATTCATTTTCAAAATAAGGCCTGTCAAAATGCAATAATTCGTAAAAGCTAGTCGTGATTTTTCCAGAAAAATAATTTATAATATATTTATGATAGATCTTGAAATTTAAACTTTCACAGCACTAATTCCAGAAAATTTGATGATATTTTAAAGATGAAATAACCTCCTATTATGTAAACTAGTGAATATCTCAACCCAACTCCTATAAATACCCCTTCATCATAATCAGGCTTTCAAGAAGATAAAACATTACATAATTAGACTACTTCGTAGGATATAACAATTCTATCAGTACTAATCTAAGTCATATGACCTTGTAAATTTTCCGTAACCAAACCAAAGATACCGATAGCGAACTGCCTGCCTTATAATTGGTGTTTGTGCTTGCCCGAGCATGCATGTGTGACTAATACAATTAGTATGTACATGCACGGCTAAGGGTCTGTTTAGGGCAGCTTATAAGTGCGGGTGGCGTTTTCAAAACGCCGCCGTACCGTTTGGTTCGCTCGTTTCGCCAGCTTATCCGAAACTGCGTTTGGGTTTTCACACTAAACACAGGCCTCAGGTCGACCCCTGTGGCCGGCCCGCGGGCCATGTTTAAGGATAAACAGCTTATCTTAAAACGCACAAGCTGCCCCAAACGAACCCTAAATTTGATTGTTGTGTGCGTGCATTTTATTATTTATTTATTTTTTATTCAAATGGTGATTTTTTGTGACATGAAAGATTTGAATGGTAGAAATGTAAGGAAAATAAAACTGAGGGGCTATATGTGTAGATATATATGAATTAAGTGGTATGCATGTAAAATGTTCATTCAAGATTTCAGCATGATATAAATAGATATCTAAATGTGTTAAATAAATAAATACATAAAATTTGGGGGGTTTATATAAATCCTCATATTATTAATGCATCCCAACGGCTCTGAGCAGCACCTCTAAAACTGTGTACAAACTATTACAATACGCTTGCATTTGCTTGCTCTTTTTCATTTTTAATCTATCACAAACTCCCACACATAGACATTGTGTCACAGCACTAATCAAAACTATATCCACTCCCTACAAAACCAAGCCTCACGAATTGTTATCTTTCAAAGTACGAGCACATTTGTTTGGGCTACAATATAGACGTATTGCGACAAATCAATAGTTATGGTTTGTAATCTGAGATAAAATTGGATGAAGTGAAAACCAGTTCTTACCACTCAGGCTAAGCAAATGATCATCACGCACCTCTTCGGAATTTTTGGGAAGTAAGCAGAAGAGGTTTTAGAGGCTGCCAGAGACTCCAGGAAAGAGTTCTGAAATCTTGGTGAACACATCCATGACCTGAGAAGCAACAATTATTTTGGTGAGAATTTGGTAAAGTGCCAAAATAGTCTCTTGAGTCTCAAAGTCTATAACTGTGTCAAATTAGTTCCCATATTCTTTTAAAAGGAGCTAAAATCGTTCTTCATGGGACTGATTGACACTTTTATAGACTCTTGGACTAAAATGGCCCCCTAATAAACAGGCAGGATACCATTTTGACACTTTTTCTCCCTCTGGTGTGTATGAAAAGAAACACAATGTCCAGATTTCAAAATCACAGAATATTGAAGTGGTGAACAATTATTCTTGCATAGAAGCACTGTTCTTTGTCAACAAAAAGGATGGTGAAAGCAGAAAGCTTAAGCTCACAAGAGAAAGTTAACTAAGAGTCACTAGCACAATAAACCAGATTGCCTGAAAATGACCCATGTTGCACGAAGAAATGCACAAAATTAATGAGCTTCAGCTTCAAAGAGAAAAAAATTAGTATTATAATTTGCATTTACTTGAAGACAAGTGAAATATGAATTTTAATCGATTAGTTGTGCGGATTATACTGATGTCAAAGCTAGTCAAATAGCTATGAAAAACATCTTATTCGACCTTTGACCAGAATACCTGCCAAATTTTTATCCCAAAATCACAAAATTATGAAACAGACCATTTGTGTTCGGTTGCCCTAAAAAAAAAATCATCAACAGGGCTTGAGTGTGACTTAGATTGAGCCAATAGCAATCATCAAATTCATTTAAATGAGTTGAAGTCTTCCTGATTGAATTGAGAACTAATGATCATTTTCGTAAAGCAGAGGGTACTAATGCATGAAGCTCCTATTTACATTGAACCGTAAAAGATAAATGTACATAAATTTACCGCTGCATTGCAAGAGAGGTTTTTCCCTTGATCTGAACCCATAAACTCCAAGTAATAATGGAGGAAACCTATCCCTAGCACTACAACAACCATTTAACTAAAACCTTTTTGCATATATTACCCGGCCGGCCAGGAGGAAGAGGGAGGAACTCCACATGCACAGCTTAAAGCAATCCCCATACACATTTTTGACCTACAACAAGAACACTCAACATAATTCGAAGATCATCATCAATAACAACAGGAACAAGCCTTTATCCCACTAGGTGGGATCGGCTACATGAATTCTTCTTTCTCAATTATGTCCTATTGAGTGTCATATTTTCATTTAATTCTAATAGATTAACTTCATTTTTTTTATATAATATGCCGAAGTCTTTTTAGATCTACCTCTTCCTTTCTTAACATAAGTTGAATCTAAAACACCTACTCTCCTAATCTGATCATCAAATGGTCAACATTTAATGTGACCAAACCATCTAAGACGACTCTTACTAATTGTGTCTGCAACTATAGCTACACCAATTCATTCGCATATAAATTTGTTTCGCATTCTAACATAATTCAAGCGTCAATAGTACAAATTGAATATGAAGAATTAATCCCACCTTTTACAAATAAGGTGACGAGGATAAGACCAATTTTTTTTATTAAGACATTATTTTGAACCATATTGATTAAAACTTTTTATGGTCGGTAGGCCCTTTTATATGAAAATTTTATGTTACTTTTCTTATTATTGATTGAACTCTTCTTCCAATAATATGCTAAAGTGTGAGTAGACAAGCGAGTCCATCATACACATGCCTCTATTCACCAATTATCTTGAGGTCCAACATAAATGTTTGTCACCCTCTTTGCAAATGGCATACGCAAATAAGAAGTTGGCAAAAAGAGAAAGACGACACTTAAGAACAAGAATGCAAGGCCATGAGCAAATAAGGCACCAAGGCAATTAATCAAAATCCTTGACAAAGGGGACCACAAATCGAGGTTGGGCATGCCCACTGTTGTGATTGCCATAAAGCACCTAAACATAATAATTCTAGGGTTTTCAACTCCAGCCTTCTAAATGCGCACGCAAGTCTTTGGATGTCACCAAATCACATTAGCTCTTACATGGCTAGAGATAAATGATTGGAGCACTATGTAAAGCTTAAGCCACTTTAATTTGCAATGATAATATCAATATTGGTGTATAATACATATCATGAAAAAAAAATATCATGAAGAGTTATATTAGAATATCTTACTAGGGAGAAACAGATTTACATACCCATAATTGTCAACATTTTCATTAGTTTTGTTTTGTATTCATCATGTACACCTATATTAAGGCTCCTACATTCAACAAGCAAAACACATAAAATCCTTTTTCAACTTGTGCAAAAATACAAATTCCCACCCTAGTCTTCCACCCTCCTAATCCTACTCTATAAACAAACTTGTCAGTCATCCATACATATGTTCTTAATGTCAAAATTTTGAGAAAAAGAGACTGAATTCTGAATAGGCTCGATGCATTTTCCCTTTGTTTTCATTTTATTAAATAATAATCTTACAATCTATTTTAGATATAAAATATTTTGTATAATCTATTTTAGGTAACTTAATAATATATATCCCTAATCTAAATATTCAGCTAAAAGGGAAATAAATTAGAATAAATATATTGGAAAAAAATTAAATAAAGAAGCTCCTAATTAGAAAACTCCTAATTTAGCTGACTGATTTCCGTCATTTCTGATTAACACCCCCCCTCAAATTGATGTTGACTGATCAGGAAACATCAATTTGCCAACAGTAAACTTTTACGGGACCAACAATACTCAAGTTGTGAGTGCTAAAGTCGAAAGTCCCGAAACTGAGGATGTCGAAGCCTCAAAGACAACTCCTAAACCATAACATGATTTGAGCAAAGAAAAGCAAGAAATTTTTTATTATTGTCGTTCAGAAATTCAAATCATAGCCACAAGAAGGATCTGCTTCCAGTTACATGATCCAAATGTTGTCGATCATAGCCCACAAATAAGATTCAGTTACACGATCCAGATGCTATCGATCATAGCCTACAAGTAGGATCTGTGTCCTGATCAAAATGCTACCGATCATAGGCCACAAGTAGGATTCGCGACATGTTATACGATTCAAATGCTACTGCTTCTTCCTGCAACGACGAGGAAGATTTGTTCCCTGATCTTCACGCCAAAAGTGTTGAAGTCGAGATGCCAAAACCATTAAGTTTCCAACACTTGTCTTGAGTGTGGTTGTGTTTGTGACACAACACAAGTGAAGTGCCTGGTCCGAGGTGACATGGACGAGGGCTGAGCTCAATTTCGAGACATTGATGAATTTGTAAGTCATCGACTGACTGATAATTGCATGAAAGCAGCAAGAATGTTGCAATAATGCTACATGAAAGATGCAGAAAAACTGCGAGAAGATGCAGGAAAACTGCAAGAAGGCTGCAGGGAGTTTCCAAGATGGTTGTAGGAAAGATGTACGAAAGTTGCAAGAAGGCTGCAGGAAATTTGGTAGCCAGACTGCAGAAAATCTGGGAGGTAGGCGCCTACGGGAAGGATCAACAGGGAAGGCAGGTGAGAAAGCTTGCAGAGAAGGCCAACTACAGTGCTCAGGAAAGCTGCAGTGCTCAGAGAAGGCTAATGGTTGAAAATAACTGTTGGAAATCAACAACCGACAAAACAACCTGGAATAACAGCGAAAAATCAATTGCAAAACATTGCGGCTACCTACAGCCAGAAATCAACAGCAAAAACAGATACATGTTGCGGCTGAAAAAAGAAAACGGAAGATAGGAAAAACACAAATGTTGTTTTGCAGCTAATAAGAAAAAAATAGCAGGTGTTGGAAGCTTGCTGCTGACAGGATAGGGAACCTCTAGGGTTAGAGTTATGGCTCTAATATCATATCAGATTTGAGAATAAAGCAGCATAGGTGAGGAGGAGCACCAGCAGGTGAACCCAGGCACGAAAGGGAGAGGACGTAGTCGTAGTCGTAGTCGAAGATTGACGGAGGACAACACAGCACGAGATGAAGCAGTAGAAGGCGAATCGAAGGCGGAGAAATAGTTTCTCCCTGCCCGCCGGCCTTAGGGAAAAAATTTGGCTCTGATACCATGTCAAAATTTTGAGAAAAATAGGTTGAATTCTGAATAAGCTCGATGTCTTTTCCCTTTGCTTTCATTCCATTAAATAATAATCTTACTATCTATTTAAGTATAAAATATTATGCATAATCTATTTTAGATAACTTAATAATACATATTTCTAATCTAAACATTCAGCTAAAGAGAAATAAAACAGAATAAAGATCTTGGAAATAATTTAAATAAGGAAGCTCCTAATTATAGAAAACTCTTAATTTAGCCATCTGATTTCCGTCCTTCCTGATTGTCACTTAATCCCCATATAACCCATCAACCACGTTGTTATACCCAACATGATTCGTATTTAGCATGCTAACACCTAGTTGCAACCCGCTCATGTTATGATGCTCGGATTCAAGCAATGAACAATTCCAGCCAAGCCTACACACACGCTCTCTATTTCTTGAATGTAACCTGCTCTAGCCTTGCACCCCAATGCCATGGCTCCAATTCACAATGCTGACTTTATCGATCATTGTATGCTAGCATGCAACCGTGAATATGCCACCTGCTTCTACCAATAGCAAACACACCTCCCAATTTTCACCTATAGCCATACACTTGTATTGAATCTCGTGAACGCAAGTGCTTTCTTGCTAACAGAAACACTTGATTGCAACTAATCCTAATGATTCTACTAAGGTTGCCAAATCTCTTCTTGACACTTTTCTCTCAACAGTGTCCTGGCCTCATAATCCTCTCTTAAAGCTCAAAATAATCCTTCAATATTTGTATTACAATTAGGTATAATAATGAAATTAACATCTATGAACGATGGCATTGCATTTTTTGGTTACAGAATGCTCATCTTAGTGTGATTCTCTCTGGATTGTGGTAACGCCATCAAGATTCCAAACTGCAAGCTTCCAACCATATCATCTTGATGTACTTGCGAGACTTTGATTTGCAGTAGCCTCAACTGTAAAATTTTATAACTCAAGGAGATGTGCAAGTTCCTTCATTTCCCCCATCTACTTTCAGGAAAATAATACATCATATTTACACTCTTTTCCTTGAGATCTTCCCTACTCAAAAAAAAAAAATTTGCAGATTCAAAAATACTACAGCACTTACAAAAGGCAAATGAGATGAAGTTACTTTAATTCCGCCCATCACGACTAAGCCAGTTATTTGATTAAACCAGAAAAAAAAATTCGTAGTTAATTTTATCTCTGATATGTATTCTTCCACAAGAGATGTGCAATCTCGATTAAAGGAAAACTTCATAATCCCTAATATTGCATTCATCTCTACCAAGTTCTTCGCATCACTAATCTCTCAACTCCTCACACTTTGACTATTGATCAATCAATTGTGTCAGTTGTCTTCAGGGGAAGTAAGGGAATTCATAAGTGCCAGAAGAACCAAACACAGATGTAATCGTGAAAGTTAACACTTTTTATCCTCGCCCTTATAACAAATCCAGTATCGTTCACCTAAATGCTGTTAGGAGAAATTCAGTTGCTCCTTTACTGCTCTACATGTTTCACATATGATAGCTAATCACCAATTATTTTCATCTCTATCACCAATTATTGTTTCTTAAGTTTCCCCTTTCTCAAGTTTCAGAAAAGAGCATTGTACATCATTTAAAATCTGTCGCTTTCAATGTTTCTTAGTCCCATACTTTTCTATCAAGTTATTATATATTCGCTATCTTATAAAGATTCATAATTATTCAATAACATTTTATCCATATTATTATGTAATGTAGAATCTCAACCCAAAAGATAAAAATAAAAAGATTTAACTTATATGCTAAAAGCTGGCGGAGTCTACTACTTGATCATCTCTTCCATCACCTAAATAACTTATGCTCTCTCTTCAACCGCTTAGATTCCTTCCATTCTCTCATCCAACATTACTCCATATTGTTGGGATTATATCTTCCCAACAATAAAGATTAACGTCATGTCTCCGTCCCTCATGCCGGTGTAAACAATTTTATATGTCCTTCCATCCTTTACCTTTAACAATCAAAATCTAAGTTTATTTACTCAAATATTTCGGTTTATAGCTCTATCCTTACCTAGAATTTAAGTATTTCTTTTCATGTTCATTAATGATTATTCTAAGATAACATTGGTCTACATGCTCAACTATCACTAGAATGTTCTGCATGTTTTTCAATTTTTTTGTAAGGAAATAAAAATTTAACGCTACATAAATCAAAACTTAAAGTCATAACAAAGCTCTAGAATTTATGCAATCTCAAATTCAAAGCTTCTATTATAGCAATAGTATCATGCATAAAAAATCTTGTTTTTTATAATCACTCAACAGAATATTCTTGCTAAATGCAAAAATCGTCATCTATTTGATTGTACTTGACCATTCATATTCTCCAATAGTATTCATCAAATCTCTTATTATTCAACTTTAATGTTTCAAGTATAGAATTAGGTCATAAACGAAGACTCTGCAAGTTGAGAAAAAATTCTAGAGCAATCAAGATAATGTAACTGACACCAATTGATGGAAAAGGGGAAGGTGAGGAGATCCGCTTACAAAACATGAATCCAAAGCGAGAACACTCAATTAGGCACACAAATGATTTACACTCGTTCAATCTTTAGAAGATAAAATTGAATCCAAATGCCCAATTCATATTTATTGATCGCCAAAGAACTTTAATTAAAATATAATCCTATTTCAAAAATAAATATAATTATACTATTACACAAAAATTTAAATATAATATTATCCAATGAGGATAGCTAAACCTGATAAAATTAATCAAATAAACAATAAAATAAATTAGATCATGAATGAATATTAGACTAAATAGGCATGAAAATAGTCTCAATTTAGTTTCATTCTGGTTTTGCCAATTGAGTTAACCTGATTGTGGGTTTACTGAGTCCATCACTCAAAGCTTCCTTCTCAAGTAACATGCCCCCTCAGTTTCACAAATGAATGTATGCCAACTCTTATAAAAATTGGAACCCCCACACCAAATTAGTATGTATTTTGAATAGCTTCTGAATGACTTAGTAGATCTGTTTCTTGGGCTCTATACGAAAATAGTTTAACCAAGTTTAATGAAAATAGTTTATCCAAAATAAAGACTACGCTCCTGTTTCTAACAAATTATATAACACTGCTGGTCTTTCTACCAGATGCTATAATCTAGTAATACAGTAGCTGTTTCGTCACTAAGGCCGGCTAAGCATGAGGGGGTCAGAATGAATTCTATAAACTACAGTAAATGCTCCAACCTATCCAAAAGAAACATTTATTCAGAAAAGTTTAAATAATGAACACTTGTCTTATGTAACACGAGCCTCACCTCCTTGTCATTTTGATACTTTGCAATGCTGAGAGGATTCTGAGAGCACTGTGGAAGGGAAAAACACAAGTCAGAAAGTGTAACTTGAAAATTGATGGAAGATTATCAGCTAGAACAGTATCATACATCCATGATTGCGGCTTGCACTTTAGGGTTTTGAAATGCCAAAGCAACGTCAGGATTTGCCATAATTTTAGAAATAACATCTTCAGGAGTCAAGCCTACCTGATCTGCATGGGAAATGGCAATTAGAAATAGCAGCAGATACCAATAGTGTAATAAATTAGAACAGAAGCTTTGCTGTGGCACCATCACCAAATAATTGGTAATGATTTCTAATGAACAGTATCAACATATGCCTGAAAATGACAGCCAGATAAATTAGCATGCCTAATGCACGGAGCTCGAGCTAATGTAGGGTTTGAAGAAGGGTTGATCTAAGACGATAATCAAATAAATCATGATGAGAAAAAGAATGAAATAGTTCTCAGACAATCTATTATGTCTAATTTAATAACTTTGCTCCCCAAATCTGATTACAAATAGTCCATTGACTAATGAAATTTGATCTCAAATATTTCAACAGAAGAACCATGTTAGATCATATTTACGTAGTTAAGTGGCTAAATTGAACATATTAGATTGAAGGGATAAAGTGGCAATATACAAATAGTTCAGGGACTATTTTGGCAATTTTCTCATAATATAAGATTAATTGCATATGCAAAATTTTATGTAAGAGCATGACAAAGTTATATCTACAATCCAGCAGCCACAGAAAGCATTTGAGATTCTGTTTTAAGTTGCACAGATATACTAAAAAAAGTAGGATAGAAATTAAGTTATTTAATGAAAAATATCCACTGAGAACTACGAAGTTAAAATGACAAATACTAAAAGAGAAAATGGTCTAAATTCATAAAATGTCGTTTTTTACCAGAATTTCAAGTCTAAGCGCCGGGCACAAGTTAGATTATACACGGAGGCAGTAATTAAATATCAGATTACAACCAAAAAGCACTAAATTTAAGCTCCAGGACACCTCAAAACATGAGAACAGAAATTTAAAGATATTTAAACAAGCAATGCAGAAGCACCAAGTAAATGAAACAATTTTTATTATCATAAGAAACAAAAAAATAATAATTTAGCTTTAATAATACTATGTAAATAAAAATGAACAGTTCAGAAGATAAAGATTGTGTCTAATCATGTCTTACCAAATTGCTGTTTGACCTCTGGACTGCTGAGATCAAAATTTTTCAATGTATCCATCATACGGTTATCCCATTCACTACTACCCCCCATATTGTTTCTGATAAATAAAAAAAAAATCATGATAGGCGAACGGTTATGAGACCTGAGCACATTTGGGCCAAAATAACTGATCATCAAAAAAAGAAAAGATTGCAACACATTAAAAAAAGTTACCCCAAAAAATTCTATAGAATATCGTTTAAACTAAATAACATTGTTCCTTTTAGCCCATAAATGGTAGAGATTAAAATAAAACCGTATTTCACATATTACACCAACAGCAGATTTCCTGGGATATCAGATTCCATGAGCTTATAATATTTAGCTAAAATTTGGATTCACTCATGTTTAACAAACAGCATAAAATAAAAGATTTTCACTCTTATACAGGACTTCTCTCCATTTTACAAGTTGCGATTTGATCAGGTCTATATGGTCAAGTGATACTCTACGTCAATTTGTCTGACAAGCATTTGTGAGGCGGCCATCTCATGCTCGTCTGCATGCATGGACCGATCGTCCAGGCCCTGTGAGGACTGGCTGACTCTAAACTGAAAAGTAGCGCCTCTCTTTTTCGAGAGAGGCCCACTCCTAGTTATCTTAGGTTTATTTATTCATTTTTGTCGGTGTCAAGAGTTAGTGATACCGAAGTCAACCCAAAATCACAACGGAATGAAAATATTATTGTTGAGATTCAAAAGGGATTATAAACAAAGATAATTGAAAATAGGAAAACGATACAAACACAAAAGACCGCTTAGGGTGAGGATCGAAGGTAGTAGAGAGGTGTAACAACAACAAGCAGAGGTTTTTTAGTGGTTAGATAGCATGCATAAGGCCAAGGCAGGTGCGACAACAAGCTAGAACTGGATTGGTACGGCTGGACAGTGGGCAGGGGTTGTTGAGTGTGCGGCAGTCGGTACGACTAGATAGCAGACATCGGATTGTTGGAAGGTGTGGCAGCAAACAAGAGAATGCAAAAGAGGAAGAAAAATGAAAATATAATCACCACCTTAGAGCAAGATATAGTCAGAACACCATCTGCCCTTGGATACAGCCCTAACAAGGGATAAAAAAGCCGATAGCAGACAATATGAAGCAAAACTGACCTAAACACAGCAAATAACATATACAGTCTTAGGGTAAAGAGGAGATGGCCCCGCTCCAAATAGGACGGAACCATGCACAAAGGCCGCTCGATCCTTCTCCCATGGGACCAAGCCGGCCGCATGCGGCACTTGACACGGCCACGCGGGACTGAGTTCCTCTGTGCCGAGTATGGCGCTCCTGCATCGGTTAGTTATTTTTGTGCTCGTTCCAGGATAGTCATCGGCATTTCTCTTTTCCCTTACAGGGTTGTATCTGAGAATTCTAAGTGGTGCTCCAATTGTATCTCATTCCTGAGGCTGTGTTTTATCCTTTTGATACCCTTTCCTTTCCTACAACTGCTTCCTTTCCCTCACCGCTCCACCAATGTTTTCATCATTCCAAAACACCCCGCATCTTCACCGTCATCACTCCCAACCCCTCTTTCCTTGTTGCTAACACTAGGAAAGAAAACATTTGATTCCTGTTGTTTCCGCCCCCATTTCGCTAATGTCGCCGCCCAGGACAGCAAGTCCATTTACTATTCCGGCAGTTCCTCACCTCCCCTTGCTATTGGTATATTCCCCTTGTTTCCGCCTCACATTCCAGCCAACTAACCCCCCCCTTTGCTACCTCTCCGAAGGCCTAACTCCTAGCTGACACCATTTACACGCGAGATTAAACCCTATGGCTAGTATTGCATTGTTTGTTGCAATTTCATAGTTTCATATTGTCTCATCGTAATTTCTTATTTGAATATAACAAAAATATTTATTTCCCCTTAGTTGTGAGATGAATTATAATATCATTTGGTATCAAAACCAGGTTAACCCTATTTCCATCCTAAGGTACTAAAATCCAATAGCTAACCCAAACTCCACCCAAAATCATTCCCCCTAGCCTATTTTTCAAATCAATCACTCTAAAAAGTTTTTCCACCGCCCTAAATCAACCCAATGCACCCCCTTTCACCTCCCAAACCAAAACCCTAGCCATGTCACCGAGGCGAAAAATGTCGGAAGCCATTCAGGAACTTACCATGGAAGAGATTCATTGACAAATCCACCGACTTAAGCAAAGGTTTGCTGAAATTGAAGAAGGAACCCATTGAGAGATTGCCGTTTATTGTGATAGAGAAATTCGAGAGGGAGGAAATTCTGACACCCTTTCGTAGGAATGATTCCAATGAATAAGAGTTAGACAACAACACTTTGGGATTCAGTATCAAAGAAAGTTGAGGGATGGAACAGCTTTTTGAGTAAATAGAGACAAGTGAATGTAGACTTACCAGATTTCGAGGGACGAATGAATTTGGATGACTTCATTGAATGTTTGCAGACAATTTTTAGTACAATTAGGTGTTAGTTGGTAGGAGAGTGAAGCTTAATGCCATAAAACTGAAGAAAAGTGTCTCTTCGTGGTGGGAGAATCTGAAAAGAGAAACGGAGAGAAGGTCAGAACAACATCACTATGTGGGAGAAGATGAAGGAGATGCAAAGGAAGTACATACCCCCACACTACCGCCAAGACATGCTCTTGAAGCTTCATCACCTACAATAGAGGGGGTTGTCATTCACTTTAGAGTTTGCGCAGCTCATGTAGAAATGTGAGCTGACAGACAAAGAGGAGCACAATATAGTCTGATGTTTGGGATGCCTGAAGCCAACCAACAACAATGTTGTCAAATTATAGTTGAATCAGTTTTTGGGTGATGTTCAGACCTTAACACTAAAGGAAGAGAAATAACATAAGAAAATCAGGACCCGGATTTCATTCATACACTCACCCATAATAGGAGCCAGTAAGAGTGCACCTGAGGAAAATATGAAAAATGTATGGAAGAAGATAGAGTTGATCAGAGTGAGAAGCTGTAGACGAGCACTACACCCAATATAGTGCCCGCAAGGAAGTGTTTCAGATATCATAGATATGAACACATCGCCTCCAGTTGGCCTACTACCAGAGTTGTTTCTTGCACTGAGCAGGGAGAAGTAGAAGAAGTGGACAGTGGTACTGGGAACATAGAAGATAGTAAGGATGTGAAAGAGCACCAGCTTCCAGGTGATGAGTTTGGCATGCTTGTGGCTCAAAGAGTCCTTCAGATTGAGGCTACGAGAGAGGAGCAGGGCTTTACCACAACATTTTTTTACACTCGTTGCATTGTAAAAGGATGTGTGCAGACTTATCATCAAAGGAAATACTAGATGATGGATAAGTTGAGTTTCCCTAGTCAAAGACATTCACAATAAAATTCCCGACTTTGTTCAAGAAGGAGAACAAAGTTGCATTAACAGGAGATGCCTTGTGAAATTTTCTATTGGGGACCAGCTGCAAGATTAGGTGTGGTGTGATGTTGTATCCAAGAATGCTTATCACATGTTGTTGGGGAGACTGCCATAATTTGATCGTAGGACTCAAAATGATGGGTTCAAGAATACTTACTCATTCATAAAGGGTAGGAAGTTCATAGTTCTCCTACATTCTATAGTGCTACCAGTTCCATTTGTTGTCTATATAGTAGCAAGTCCAATTTTTGTCTCGGCAATTCCTCACCTCCCCTTGCAACTATCATCCTTCCCTCGTTGTCGCCCCACATCCCAGACCACTAGCCTCCCCTTTGCAACATCTCCGGAGGACCAACCCCCAGCCAGCACCACTTATACCCTGGATTAAACCCTAGGGCTAGTATTGTGTTGTTTTTTATTACAATTTCAGATTTCCAAATTGTTTTGTTATAATTTTCTATTTGAATTCATTATTATTAGTTTCCCCTTAGTTGTGTGACGAATTACGGTGCCAATTTATCAACATATAATCTAAATAAATGAGTGTAATTTATAGTTCAGATTGAGTGGAGAACCACCATACAATATTGGTTGGTTCAATTAAATCTTTGGCAAATTTTGGGCATGCCTATTTTTTCGGCTAGTATGCTTAAAGTTAAAGCATCGTTAGTGCGGGAGCAAGAATTCCCGTGTGTGGGACAATCGCAATTCTGCATATCTCGGGAGTACGAAATGAGAAAATTCCCGTCTGGCTTGCAATTTGCCCAGAAACCTTGTCGTTTTCTATTTATTTCATATTTCCTTATTTTATTTTTCCTTATTTCCAATTCTCTAGTTTCTAATTAGGTATTTCCTATTATGAGACTTTTATATATGTATATTGGGATGTTTGGATTTTTAGTTTTTTGAATTATGTATCTGAAGAAGTTCTCTATAATTTATACTCTCTGGAGTGGTATACCCTATTCCTTTAACAAGTAGGATGCCTATAACTTGCCCAGGAATAGGTGGTGGATCTCCCTTGACGTCTATACCTCGCCGATTCGCCTTTTGCTCGCTTTTTCCGTTGAACAGCCGTCAAACATGCTTCCAACTGCTGGTTACAGCAGAAATTCACAACTTTGCCACCTCTAGTTCGCTATCCAGCCCCGATGCACGCTTATTTTTCACCTCCCTACATTCCCCCGTTCCCGCTACCCCTTCTACAACTTCCCTAACAATTTTTGGTGTTCCGTCACACTTTCTAGAGATGCTAGAACAATTTCATTTGGAATCAGAGCAAGCTGAATATCCCGTTAAAAGAATAAGATGTCACGCCGCAAAGGAAACCCCCTCAAAAAAGTGCTCGGGAAATTAACAAGGAAGACATGCAGCAGGATACTATCCAATTGCAACAAAAACCAATTGATCTTGAAAAAAAATGGAATGGAGAAATCACCCACAACAACAACAGTGACCACACGAATAAAAGAGAAGAAAAAAATCATTTCCGCCAAGAAGTTTCACGTGGCAAAGCATCGATAGTGCGTTCATTCATAATTAAGTATCAAAGAGGAGAATGTGATATTGCAGTAATGTAGATTTACCAGACTTGATAGGCTGCATGGACCCTTATGAATTCATTAAGTGGCTTCAGACAACAGAATGGGTCTTCGAATAAAAGGATGTTCTATCTGACAGAAGAGTAACACTTGTCGCCATCATGTTGAAAAAAAATGCGTCGCTATGGTGAGAAAACTTAAAAGTGTCTACACCAGCATGAAGGAAAAAGCCTCCAATCCAAGACGAAAATGAAGATGAAACGTAAGTATCTACCAGCATATTACAGATAGGATATGTCCTTAAAACTTCGCCATTTATAGCATAAAATTCTTCCAGTAAAGGAGTGCACAGTTGAGTTCGAGCAACTTATGCAAAATAAAATGTGAACAAGTGGAGCCCGATGAGAGCACCATAGCCTGCTATCTTGGGGGATTAAGATCATCTATTGACAATGTAGTCCGATTGCAGCCCTATGAAATGTTACACGTAATCCATACTCTCGTCTTAAAGATGAAGAAAAAACAACACAATATTGGGCCACACCATCCTTCAAACAGGATCCGACCACCAGACCAGGTAGCAAGAGCATGCAGACCAAAGTACCCAGACCTACTACTCATGAAGACAAAACAATAAATGTAGAAAAGACGACTAATGTCTCTGGCCAACAACACCAAAATATTTCCAATCAGAAAGTGTTTCAAATGTCATGGTTACGGACATATTGTATCCAATTGTCCGAACATGAGTGTTTTCTTTTACTGAGCAAGGTGCAGTGGTGGAGGCCAAGAGTAAACATCCCGATGAACGGAATGAAGAGTATCAACTACAGATGATGGTGAGTTGGTTAAGGTTCAATAAGTTCTCCAGATCGAGCCTAAAAGGGATAAGTAGTGGCTTCGATACGATATTTACACGGATTGTGGATAAATGGAGTCTCTCTATACAGAAGAACTCACAGTTATACTCTTACTAGGTTGAAAAGGGAAAACAAGATGTGTTAACAAAAAAATATTTGGTGAAATTTTCAATTGGTGACAAGCTGCAATATCAAGTTTGGTGAGATGTTGCCCCTATGGATGCATGTCATGTTCTGCTAGGCCGATCATGGCATCATGACAGAGGTACAATTCATAACGACCACAACTACACCTTTAATGAGGATGAGAAATGTATTGTACTTTCAATATTAAATGAGTCAAAAAAGATGAACACGTAGACGAAGATTGGAGCCATCGTACCTCGTGCTACCTTTCTATAGGCATTGAGATGTGCGTCAATGGGATTGGTCTTCGTGATGCTAGAAGGTAATGAGAAGGAAGAGAAAAATAGCCAAGACAATGCGATCATTATTGGAAGTGTTTAAGGATACCTTGATGGACAGTATGCCACCTGGATTGTCACATTTGTGATAGACTCAACATGCTATAGAACTTATTATAGGATCAATGCATTCCAACCAATCAGCTTACCAAATGCAACCAGTAGAGTATGAGGAGCTACAAAACTAGATTGAGGATCTGATGGCCCAAAAATTAGTTCGCGAGAGCATGAGTCCATGTGTTGTACTAGCTTTGATTGTGCCAAAAAAATGGAACATGACGCATGTGCATAGATAGCAAGATTGTGAACAAGATCACGATTTTCCTATTCCTAGATTGGACGATTTACTTGATCAGTTGTATAGAGCCAGTATTTTCACCAAGATTGGTTTGCACAATTGCTACCAAAAGATTTGGATGAGACGAGGGGAAGAGTCGAAGACGACCTTAAGACACAAGATGGACTGTATGAGTGAATGGTCATGTCTTTTGGTTGTCCAACGCCCCAAGTACTTTCATGCGGCTGATGAACCTGATTTTTCTTGCCTTCATTGGAAAATTTGTGGTTGCGTACTTTGATCATATCCTGGTGAATAGCAGTTCAGAGGAGAGCACTTACAACATTTGCATCAATTCTTTGAGGTTCTTCGAATAGGGCAGCTATATGTTCATCTAAAAAAGTGTCATTTTCTTACATCGCATATGTGCTTTTTGGGATACATCATTTCAACTGCCAACATTGAGATGGACTCAATAAAGATTGGGGCTATTATAGCTAGGGCCAGACCACAGTGACTTAATCAAGCAAGCCAATTTCATGGTCCAACTTCTTTTAATATGAGGTTTATCAGGAATTTCAGCTCAATTGCGACAACTTTGACGAAGCTTCTTAAGTCAGATAAATTTGTATGCTCAGAAGATTATAGGCTAGTTTTGATACTTTGAAGAAACAAGTGACCCAAGCCACCATTCTCGCCCTTCCAGATTTCAATCAAGTATTTGATATAGAGTGTAATTCCTCTGATGTGGAAATTGGAGCTGTGCTAAGTCAATAAAGACACCATATTGCTTTCATAAGTTAAAAATTAAATGATTCCAAGAAAAAATTACTCTACCTATGACAAAGAATTTTAAGATATCAAGAGGGCTCTCACTAAATTCAATAACTGATGGCAATGAACTTACTCTCTACAATGATCACGAGGCCTTGAGATTCTTGTAGTCAGAAAAAGTTAAAGGGTATACACGCCTCATGGGTGAAATTTCTTTCTTCATTCTATTTTGTACTCAAACATAAAACAGACAGTCATAACAAATTAGGTAATGCATTGTTCTGTCACCATTTATTACTCACTACAATGCAGTCAACAGTTGTTGGTTTTAAGGTGTTGAAAGACTTGTTTGCAATTGACGAGGATTTCCAGGACATTTGGATGCAATGCCAGAATAGGCCAAATGAGCAATAACACAACCCTAGTGGATACTATTTTTCAAAATAGATTGTGCTTTTCTTGGAGTTCACTCAGAGAGAGTATTTTACAAAAGTCTCACAATGGGAGAATAATAGGACATTTTAGTAGAGATAAGACTCTATCCTTCGTAAAAGCATTAGATGTGAAGAGGCACGTCAGACAATTTTGGGTATGTCATTTGGCTAAGATTCAATAGTAGAAAATCAAGTTATACACTCCCCCTCCCATCTCAGAGGCACCCAAGTTGGACATGTGCATGAATTTAGTGGTGGGCTTATCTCGGACACAATGGAGTAAGGATTTCCCATGGTTGTGATAGAACATTTTTTCTAAAAAGACACAGATTGTCCCACGTCACATATTGCACTTGTATTTCAAGGAGGTTATTCGTCTTCATAAAATACCACAGAGCATCACTATGGAAAAGGATGTAAAATTTCTCAACTGCTTTTAGAGGACTTTATAGGGTAAGTTAGATACAAAGCTTCAGTTCAGTTCAACAGCTCGTCCTCCAACAAATGGGCAGATCAAGGTTGTAACCCACAGTTTGGAAAACTTTGGTAGATGATTTGTGAGAAAACACATCAAACAATAGGAATTGGTTCTTCCTCAGGTGGAGTTTACCTATAATCATTCTACTAGTCAATCCACCGGCCATAGTCCCTTTGAGATTGTATACGATCGTAACCCTTGGAGATAGTCCTACTATCAGCTAGTAAGCTTAGCATAGATGTCGAGGTTCGAATCAAGGACATTCAAATCCTACATGAACAAGTTAGGAAGGAAATTTTCAAGCATAGCATTGAGTAGCAGAAACAAGCTGACAAGCTCAAGAAAGCTACAGTTTTCAAGTTAGGCAATATGGTCTAGATTAGATTGATGGAATAATTTCCTAAATGTTAATTCAAGAAGCTAAAGCCTAGAGCTGATAGTCCATTTCGGATTGCAAAGAAGATGAATGACAATGCCTATAATATTGACTTAACAAGAGACTACAATATTCTAGTCACTTTGAATGTTGCCCACTTGTCACCATGCTATCAAGATCTGGATCTTTCCGAAGAGCGAGAAGTGGAATTCCCGGACACCGGAACTCATGTTATCGATCCGCGGTTCCGCATATCACGGAACTCATGCTATCGAGGGAGGACAGAACATGTAAGTTCTCGTCCGATTTGTAATTTGCATGGGAACCTTATTGTTTTTTATTTATTTCTTATTTCCTTATTTCCTTATTCTTATTTCACTAACTTATAATTAGGTATTTCCTATTAGGAGATTTTTACATAAATGATTATTAGGCTATTTGGAATTATTGCTTTTCGAGTTTATGTATCATGCTCTCTAGAATGCTCAAGTGGTTCGACGTTTGCTCGCCGTTTTCTGCCAAACAGCACTCAAACGCGCTTCCAATTGTTGGTTACAACACAAATTCGCAATTTTGCCACCACCAGTTTTCTGTCTAGCCCATGTGCACGCTGATTTCATACTCCCACTCCCGCTATCCCTTCTACAACTTCCCTAACAACTTTTGGTATTCCATCACACCAGCCAGGGACCTAGAACAGTGGCAATCGTTGTCAACAGTATCAAGAGATCCTGAATCACGTAGATGTGGTTGCTCAATGTCGGAGATATTAAGCATGCTCGAGCAAAGCATTAAAAAAAAGTTGATATATCTCTTATAAGCTAATTTTATGCATTAAAAATATTATCTCACAAGATTGTCAATCAACATATTAAAATAAATAAAAAAATACACGAGTTTACAAGTTCATACTTAAAGTTCAAATTTCTTAATAAATAGATTATCTTTTTACTACAAAGAATTAGTAGTTTTGCAACACATAATCTAAGGCTAACATAATCTTAGCTACAATCTATTCCATCTTAACCACCATTCTTACTCTCCTTTCAATTACTAAATTCAAATCATGGTTTCTTTCTCTATCTCCTCATACTCACCTTCTTTGTCCTCAAGATGTACAACACTCTAATGTGAAACTCCTATACCAACAATTGAATGATATTTATCTCATCTGATGCTTATTAGCATCACCTCATGTTGAATCATCCTTATAGAGTCTAGCATATCTTTTAAATTAGCATTAATCTCTTCAATCAAGGCAAAGCTCAAGGCATAACTTAATAATAGCACAGGTCGCCTAAATTCCCATGATTAGATAGCCAAAGTTCCTTGGCATTGAGGAATGAGGACTATAGTGTCATAGTCATTTCCAAATCTGCATGGGTGGCAAGGAGATACGTCCAAGCAGGAAGTTGTTGACACTTACTGCTTGATGCAGCCTCCTATGTGAGCTCAAATACAACCAGGTACCTCCTAACAATGATTATTGTGGAATTACGCTCATTATTATTTACTTTAATGTTATTTAGTACTTGCTATATTTAGTCATAATATAAAAATAGTAATTCTTAATTATAGGTATTTATGTTTATTCTATAATTATAGGAATTACTTAATTGTAGGAAGATTTCTTTCCTTGTTTTATCTCTTGTAAACGCCTATTTATAGGTGAATTATCTATGTATTCATTGAGAAGAAAGTTATTCAAAACTCACA
>NEWO01000466.1:400331-461454 GCA_003013225.1 Phalaenopsis aphrodite
CTATATTTAGTCATAATATAAAAATAGTAATTCTTAATTATAGGTATTTATGTTTATTCTATAATTATAGGAATTACTTAATTGTAGGAAGATTTCTTTCCTTGTTTTATCTCTTGTAAACGCCTATTTATAGGTGAATTATCTATGTATTCATTGAGAAGAAAGTTATTCAAAACTCACAATTATCATTGAGTTGTTTAATAGATTATAGTTTCCGATGTCATTGGTTGCCCAAATTCCATTGATGTTTGAAATGCCAAGGAAAATAGTACAAAATATGTAGAGTAGAGAAGAGATTTGAGAAGTAATGTCTAAAGTATTGAATACCTCGAGCAGTCTCACTGGAGCAAGAAAAACTAGTATTCTTATGGTCTGAAACATAAAGGTGCTTGAGGTTGGCTGTGGTGAGGAAACATCAAACATTGGAGAAATATGGATCAGGCACAATAGAAAGGAAGAGGAGCAAGCAGGATGCTGGTGGAATTGACAAAGCTTTCTTGGCATAAAGTTTTGAACGTCGAGAATGAAGTCATTAGAAAACAAGGTTTCTGAGGGAATGAATGAAAGCCAAAAAGAGAAAATTGAGCATCGGGATATCCATGGTGAATGGGTTGTGAAGCTGTATGGTTGGCCAAGATCTTGGCAGTGAATATGATAAGAAAGTACTAATAGGTTTCGATTTGAACATCTTTTCCATGGGGAGGAAAAAAACTCTTCGGCCAGATCATTAAGAATCAAGGTTTGCATGAAAAGAAACAAAAAGTGAGAGAAATTGGGCCGTGACAAGATTTTTTCCACGCTCATTTCTTCTCACTCTGTCAATAGTATTATAATTATAAATTGGGCCTCAGTTAAGAAAAACTAAAGCTAATGAGTTAATAAAGTGTTGATATAAAAGTTTATAAGTAATCTTTATCTATTATATAGGATATTTAAACATGGAGTTTGTTTGAAAGTTGGCTGAGTGAGGAAACTGTATGAAGCCTCAATTCAATGCATTTGATATACTAAAGTGTCTATTTGTTCATTGTGCAGAATTTGGTATTTGAGTTTTAGAATTAAAATATAAATACTTTCGAATTTATAAGAGCCTATATATGCTTCTATGCATTCTAAAGTTTACCTTATTGTGGAGTAAAATTTAAATTCATCAATATGATGCTTATTACATAGTATTTTTTAAGTCAACTTTTGCACTGGAAACCTTACAGTGAGTTTTCGGTGCTTTTGAATCTAAACCTGTTCAGATAAATGAAATTTGATAAACTTCTAATGTTTATTGCATTTTTTTTGTTAACTTTAGCACTAGATTGAAAGTAAACTAAATTTAGAATGTTTAAGAGCATTTATGCACGTTTTGGGTATAACTGTACATTTCATTTAATTGTAGAAGAATAGCAAAATGATTAAAAAAAAAAAAAACTTCGAATCTGTGAAAATTGAGATTTAAATTGAAAGATAAAATGAATTTAGGATTAGGTTAAGGTAATCAAGGCGGGTAATTTAGGACATAGACATGCTCAAAAGTAAAAGTCACTCAATTCAAAGAGATCTACGGAATAAAAAAAAATATATGCTTTTAAAACATGTCAAAAATTTAATGCTACTAATGTATATAATGATGATAAAGGAACTAACAGTATACAAAGATGATGGTGATCTATATAATAAAATTGATATTTAGGGAAAAAAATAAATGAAGAGAGTAGCTAAAAGAAAAAAAGATCTAGGATTTTGAAGAAATTAGATGGATTAAAAGCGAATAAAGAATGCTACTTGATAACTTACTAAATAACAGTTTTAAGGAATAAATAATATAGTAAATGATTTTATAAATTGATCAAAAAAAATAAAGTGAATTTAGCCCTCAAAAAAAGCATAAATATAAAGCTTTGAGTCCAAATGAAATATCTAATTACGTACTTAGTAAACAAATCATTTTAAGAAATGTTTTCAGAAAAATAAATGTGAAATGATTGGAGGAAAAGCATTGCAAGTCCTATATTCAAGAAAAAATGTGATACCCAAAATTGTTTTAATTTTAGGGGAATCAAGCAATGAAGTTATAAGAGAGAGTAATGTTAATTTGGTATTACTAACAAGGAATATATTTGGGTACCCCAAAAATTAATTTGTAGTAATTTAACTCAGAAAAGTGTGTCAAATATATGTTGATGTTATTAAAGATATGTATGACTAAGCATTGATTAATAATAAAAATTGTTGTGGAGTGACCCAGAAGCTCACAATTATCATAGACTTACTTATATAATCAACTTTAAGTTTTAAAATCCAAAATAGTCACTAACTACTCCTATATGATCAATTTGATGTCATAATATCACATTTATCTAATTCAATCCCTCGGCTATATAAAACTCTTCTCAAATAAATTCCACAATAGAAATTGATGAAAACGAAGATACAAAATTGATCACAACTATACAAAAATGATTATAATTTAGTCCCCAGGGGATAAATTTTGTATGGTTGATGAACTAAATTAGAGAAATGTAAAAATTTTGGGGCTTCATTGACCATATACAAATGGTCAGGAGACTACTTTGGGCTTTATAGTGATTAAACATATTCAAAAAGAGGCAGGTTAATGTATGTTTTTGTACATCATACAATTCTAATTACTACTCAATGACATATTTGTTGAATTAAGTAAAAAGATAAAATTAGGAGAAAAACTTAGTTGGAAACCTTTAAATTTGCAGTACAAAAACTAAATATATAATATATAAATTTAGTAAATATGATATTAACAATTAAAATTAAAAATTATTAAAATACATGGTGATACAGTTTAAATATGTTAAATATATTATAAAAACAGCAATAAGCCTTTATCCCACTAAGTGGGGTCAGCTACATCAATTCATTTTCTGCATTGTGTCTTATTGAGTGTCAAATTTTCATTTAATTCTAATAAATTAAAATATTTTTTATAAAATAAACCCAATCTTTCTAGGTTTGCATCTGCCTTTTTAACTTAAGTTAAATCTAAAAGATCTACTCTACTAACTATATCATCAGATAGTCGGCGTTTAATAAGACCAAATCATCTAAAACGACTCTCTAATTTTATCCGTCACTAGAGCTACACCAACCCTATCACTGATATATATAAAAAAATAAAAAACTAAATGAAGATATAACTTCAAAAGTTAAAACTATATAGCTAACATTGATAAGTGCCTTGAAAGTTATGTGATAAAAAGATGATATGAAAGATTAAAAATAACTTTTATAAAATTCACAATAAGGCTGGCAATATTATCTAGATTCAAGTGTTGGGTTGTCAGAAATCACTATATCTAAATTATTTGTGAGATATATGAGAATATTAAAAATAAATGTATGAATAGATCTAAAAAATAAATTAAATAATGATTATATTAGGACAAATGTTAAAATGATAGCTATCGAAGTCAAAGTGACTAGAAATTAACTAGAGTAATTCACACATGTACAAAGGACAAAAAATGCACCTATTTGATAAGTTGATATTGGTGGCCAAGGGTTAGAAAGAGAAGGATAAACCAAAGTTTATGTGGATATAAGTTATTCAAAATGCTTCGTAAAGATAACTTAATACCTCATTCTAAATCGAAACAAAGGAAAAAAGGAGGCTTCATCACCAACTTTCAAATAGTAGGGATAAAGCTATGATGATGGTGACGAATTGAAATCATTTTGCATCTACTTTTAAGTAGCTCACAAAAATTAAATAGCGTTCTTATTTTGTTTGATATCTTTATAATTAATCTATAAAATTTTAAAATAGCAGCAGTTTTATAAAGCAAACTTGACGACGTATTTGTTTCTAGCAAAATCTTCTGCACAAAAGTTTGATGCTCTAACAATTAATATTTGGGCCTAATGAAGAAATAGTTATGAAGAATGAGAAAAAAATGGTGGCTGAAAAATCTTCAGTTCTGAAAAACAATATGCAAGGCATTCTAATCAAGCAAGAACATACAACGTCACTTGTGAAGAGTTCAAGGATTGCTTGAAACTATGATAGAAAATAGAGATGGAATTTTGACAACTCTATGAGAAATTTTATAGATGCGGCTTGTTGGGAATTGTGAATTGAATTGAATAGAGAAATGGAAATTATCGAAAAGAATAAGGGAGAAAGAAAGGACTTTTATGATCATAGAGCAAGCTTTAAAATTGTGACATGGAATACTGAGACATTTTTTTGTGAGGCGATGTGTAAGCTTCAGAGCATTCTGAGGCATGAACTTCAAAATTAAATCATTACATGAAGAAAACATTTGAAAGTAATCCAAAAGTAATAAAGTAATGTCAAAAAAATATCATACAAACACTTAATAATAAGCAAGAAGACTTCAATAAGTTAACAAAAGTAAGAAAGTCAAAAATAAATAAGTAAAAATATCTTAATTTAAATTAGTTACAACTTAGAACTCTAAATTCAAAATTCCTGTCCCATTCTCATCACTTAGTGGATATTTATTAAAATCGTCATCATAGCCGAATGCTTTCTCCTCCCACATTTTCACATGTATCCAAATCCTCTCAATCTTCTTATTTATCTTCAATCTCACAATTCACATAAATTTATTTTTTATGACCTATGTTCAGTTTAAGATGCCACCTAGACTATGGAGAGAAATAAAAAAACCCAACACCTTCTAAACTCTTAAATAGGGAAATATGCCTCACTCATGTGCCTCAAGATGCACCTCGAACAATTGAGGAATATGTTGTTTTCTCCCTGTGAGACGTAGGCCTCATGGCACTTAGCATGCACAATATCCTGAGGTGAGCTTCCAATTTTAAACTATTATGGAGAGTATTATCTCAAATGAAGTGAAAGCATAGTTATTCTAGAAGTTTTGAGCCAATTCATAAACATTCGGGAGGTACCCTTCTCAGAAACTTTACAATTGGGTAAACTAAAGCTTCATTGTTACTTTTGTTTGACTTCGAGAGATTTGAAACTTCATTTTTTTCATTTTCCCCGTTTTTTTTGGTAAGATTAAGTGTGATTTAACTTTTGGAGGAGCCCATGTGCTCCTTTAATTTTGCACGCTTATATGGCTTCTCCATTTAATTATCGATTGCAAACTTTAAATCATAGTTAATTATCTATTATGATAAGCAAGGAATTAATTGTAAAAAACTAAAATCACTAAAATTTGGAATGCTAATTAAATATTTTTTTTTACCAATTATACATTAATTACCTATAATATTGATTAACCTAAGAAGCTATTAATTAATTAATTATCATTTATTGTGGTAAACTAGATTAATTAGAAATAAAATAAAATTTTATTAGACTAAGAAGCACGTAGATGTGATTGAAATATGGACAAATACTAAATTATGCTAGGTAGAAATAAATTATTTTTGTATTCACTTTTCATTTCTAAACATGTTTATAAAAATTAGAGAATAGTAAAACATTCAAATATGTTTTTATTTTAGTAAAACCAAAACAAAACAAAAACAGAATCAAAACAAATCCAACCATGGCCCAGATTATGCGACAATTGGAACATGCCTATATTTACTTATAGAAAAATTTTATAAACTAGGAAAGGAAGTTAAAAGTAACTTAATCATTACAGCATATCTTGCAATTGCTGCCGGTATTGTGGATTTTGTAGCATCCCTGAAAATAATGAACATAATAATGATCAATAATTATTTGACGATAAGCTGCACAGAATTAGCCATCAACCAAATTTAGAAGCAAAATGAAGAGAGTTCAGCTAATCGATTGACAAGAAAAAAGGAATACAAATAACGAAATCAAACCAATATACCTACACTTAAAGGTAGTTGGGTTCCTCATCTCCTCAGGTAAATACCTGCAGCATTTATCAATATAAGATCAAACCTTTGTTTGAGGATAGAGAAATGGAATGAGAGTGCTTGTACTCATAAACTCCAAAAAGTGTTACAAATGTATAAACAGAAAATATTACTTGAAGGGTAGAGCAAATGAGCGAAGCTATGTAAGATGCCTTTCAAAGAAAAATGTATAATTAAAATTTTTTACATGAAAATTTATAGGCAATTCCTAGAAGTCAAATAACAAAAAAAAATTGTTGAAAATTATATATTAAAGGCAAGAACAATGTCAAAAGAATGCATGTATTTTATAAGGGGAATCATTTAAATATTAGATTATTTAATGTGTTCAAATTGATCAATTACTAGTCAAAATTGATCCAAGTTAGTCTCATGGTTAATATTTTTGTCTGTTTGGATGAATGTTCACGTGCATGGCTGCAATCCAGCCCTACACCAAACATCAACTTGAACCACATAGAGAGCTGACCAAACGACAGCAAGTGGCAAGGCTCTAGCGAGGGCAACAAGCAGCAAGAGCTGGCAGAGGGGGCCAATAGACGATCCCTAAGATGATAAACCAAGAAGAATTGTCTCGGTCGAAGACACTAAAGCCAATGAATCTCATTCAAATGTCTCAGACAAAATGCATTCCATTTCAAAGGTTGCCTAAATATACACCAATAGCCTCGATGTAATTAAGTAAGAAAAGATCCTTCTCTACCATCGACTCACCATCTTATGGCGCATCTCTTTTAAGCCTTCACATGACGCTGACCCCATTGTACCCCTTACTAAACCGTAATTGCTTTTATTAGCCACAAGTATGAAAGAAAAATAGTCATGTTATATTAAAGTTTAAAAAAAAAAACTATGAAACCCCTTAGTAGAATGAGTTGAACTCTTAAACATCAAGATGCATTTTGGTGTAACAGTTAAAATTTCATCAGAAACTTCAAAATTAAGCATGCTTAGGCATGAGCACCCTCAGGATGGGTGACCTTCTAGGAAGTTACACCAACCTTGAAGCCATTAAGAAAAAACGGACAATATTTAAATAGGTGAGAGTTTGGGTTTGTTACAAATTGTATCAGAGAATTATACCAGTCTGAAGATAAGAACTGTCATATAGAACAAAGTTATACGTCATAGGAGCTACCTCTTAAACCAAAAAATGAGACAAAGCAAAACAAGATGTGAGTTATCCCTTGAATCTATAGGAGCCACATCTAGATCCTATCTATTAGGTAGATGCTTCTAGGTTTAGGGCACTAACAAGGATGTCTTATAAGTGAAAGAGATCATGAACCCCCTAAGTAAGATGGAGTTGAACTCTTAAACTTCAAGGCAACTTTTGGTGTAACGATCATGCTGTTATAAATCAAGAAATTGTCTAAATTTTTATTATGAAATCCCTTAAGTAGAATGAAGCTGAACTTCTAAAGGAGTTTTTTGTTAGAATTTCATCAGAAACTTCAAAGTTAAGCATGTTCGTGCTGGAGCACCCTGAACATGGGTGACCACTTGAGAAGTTACACAAATATGCATAAGGTTGAAGGGTATAATATCTCGACGGATGAAAGTACGAGATGTTACAAATGATATCAGATCATTATACCAATAACTGATGGTCAAAGATGTCAGTTACTTTAGTGAGGAAGATTGTGAAATCTCTTAAGTAGAATGAAGATAAACTCTTGAATATCGACACGGCTTTTGGAGTAATGGTTAGAATTTCATCGAAAACTCTAAAGTTAAATGTGCTCGTGCAAAAACACACTCAGAATATGTGACCTCTTGAGAAGTTACACCAATGGGATAAAACCATAAGACCGTTAAGCTAAAGAGAACAATATCTCAATGGATGAGAAATCGGGTTGTCACACAACAATAAAATATCAAAGCTACATTTAAGTGAAGAGAACCTAGAATAGTCTCTAGTACACTCACGCACATGTACTTCCACCTAACAAAACAAAGAAATTTAATGATGAGACTAAATTAGATAAATTTTCAAATTTTAATAAAATTAAGAAAATTTAACGGTTTCAAAGTAGAAGTAGAATTGTCCATTTACAATATCCAAATAATATTTCGACATTTGTCTCTATAAAAGACAATAGAATCAAAATAAAATAAAATAAAACTATATCTTCTCTAGTACAGCCAAACCCTAACCTCCCACTAATTTAATAAATAGCAGAATGTTAAAAAGATAGGATAAATGAGTTTGTGTATCATTTACAAGGACACAGACATATGGATATGTAACTTTTCACACGTGTGTGGATATTTGGGATCATGGAAACATGAACTTTTCAAAAGAACATTTGACCACTTTAATCATAAAATTGTCTTACGGGAAAACCAACTTCTGCACATTTGGATCCTCCATCATTTTCTCCAATGCTTCAACGGACAATAAAGATCCTGACGTACCTGTTTTTGATGCACCTGTTTTTGAACAAAAGAATTCATACACAAATGAAATGTGTTCACGCTTTGAGGATTACAAATAAAATGAAAAATAAAAAAAATAAAATGATGTTCAAAGATAGCCAAATTCATTTACACTTTAATTGCACAAGATAGAAGTGGTAGTCCACCCAACTTGTCCAGAAAATATTAATTATAGCAATGATTACGGCAAGATAGAAATTAAGAAACAAGTGATTTTATTAAAGAACAGAAGAAAGAAAACAGGATGCCACTATCAAAGTGTTAAGCCATGCACAAAATAGACAACATCAATGCAACCCTAAAGTATCGCAATCAAAGTGCACGAACGAGAATCGGAGCACCTTCACATCCAATTATCTAAGGCATGCTGCCAATCACAAAAAAGAAAAAAGGTGAATTAATTGCCAGTATGATTTATGAGAATCATACTGAATCAAACTTAAAATATCACCACAAGAACACCACAACAAATACACCCTTAAAAAATTATGCAAAAGGCAAGGCAGAGACCTTTATCAATGGCTCTAGAGAAGGCTTACATAAAGTGATCCTGTCAGGTGCACCAGTCACAAGGAGATGGGAAAATTAGTAACAACAGGACGTTAGATGAATAACATGTGGCATATATGTCATTCATCCAACAGCCCTGGAGGCTTATTTTAAACTTTGAATTAAGTAGTAAAGTATATCCCAAGTATTCCCCACATAAAAATCAGCCAAATACTTAAGAAATCCAGATTGCTTACTGGAAAAATTCTGCTCCTGTTTAAAGGCAGCTCCATTCAGTGTAATCTGAAGAAAATTTGAGATATATGACAGCAGATTTGTTTTCAATAGAACTGGCAAAGAGGACAAATAAGGATGGCACAACTCACTACCTTCTCAGATAGACCCACACTTTGAGAAATGGACTCTTCCGTGTCTTTTGAATATTCAGAACTCTTTCGCAACACTTCTTCAGGAGAAACGTCGATAAAGGCTGCATGACATGAGATTTAAAAAGTAATTATTTCCAACATCAAAGAAGAAAGTGAGGATTTGCTTTTATGTTCAGATGAAGTTTAGGCATGAATGGTGGAATTAACCATAATTTCCACACTAAAAATGGTAATTAAAGAGGAAAATTAAATATCTTACATACTATAAACTGTTCAAGCAACCAACCAACAAATTTACTGATTCCAGTCAAAATAGTTATGACGGCAAGAAAATGGACTTTCTAAAAGCCTTCACGTCAATAAAGCACTTACTTTTGATATCTTTCGTATTTGAATTCCTATCCATGGCAGACATTAATTCATTATCTAACATTATCTAAAACAAGATAAACTCATGTGATCCAACCTTTTATAATAGGTATTAAAAACCCACATAGCGCTAATCCAAGACTCCAAAAGCAAATCATACATATTAATAGACCAAATTGTTATAGTTAAAAGAACAATAAATATTTGGTTTTGGTGATAAAATGTAGACTAAAAAACCAGTTATTCACGCATTTCATACCAAAGATCTCAGTAAATAGCCCAATTCATATTTGGTATTTGACCAAAAAAGGAGCAGGCATTCCTGACATGAAAGAAAAAAAAAATTGGAATGTTTGAAGAACAGGAAAATCTTAGGTACGATATTAAGGCTTAATTTTTACTCTCCCAGCATGATTTGTAAATATGGGTTCCGAAATGGTAGATGGTGCTCAACATTCTTAGATCAAGCTTTTCAGATTATTACTGATACCATATTTTTTATTTAATATTTATATGACTCATTTCAACCCAAAATTTGAGCCAAAATAAAATTTGAGCTTGTAACCAAATGCATCATGACCGGCTTGCAAACAAATTTGTTTTAGGACCAACATGAGCAGAGGGGAAGATGCACTAAACTATGTTACTCTCAATCAGAAACACAATGTAACGGCATTAATATGAAATTAAGCAAACATTGCTCAAGACCATATGGCAGGGAAAGAGGACAAGAGCTAACCCCACTCTCCAAACAACTTTGCCACAATCATCCAGGATTCAAACATATAAAATCCTTTAACGCGGGTTTCAACTTCACTGGAAGTAAACACTTAACACCAAAAGCTCAAGTTAGAAAGTGGGTGCTAGCTTCCAATACAATAGCTCGTCTCCTCACACATAAATAGAACAAGTCAAGTATGATCACCAAGTTTAAATATTAAGGAATGTTGGGCAGAAGTTAATACCAACATTCCCTAGCAAAATTAATAAATTTCTTGAAGAGTACTGTTTCAGATATATCATGCGAATCCATTAATTGATAATTCTTGGGAAAATTTTAAGAAACTTGCTTGCAACTCCACATCTAAAAAAAAAAACCAGCAGAGAAATCGCCAACCAGCACTAAAATGCATAGTTGCATGAAAGTCTCCAAAAATATGTATAAAGGTTTAATGAATCTAAGTATGCAGTCTTCATTATCACAAGGGCTTCAACAAGGCAGCTATGGTATACCCTAAAACTTAGAAAAAGTTACTTGAATATGAAACTCAATCAAATACAGTTTTTTTGTAGGCAAGTGAGCAATTTCAGATCCAAGGAAGTATTATGCCTGCCTCATTCAGTCAAAGTAACCTGACCAAAAAGAAACGTCATGAAAAATCATGGTTTTAAAAACCAAACCGGATGGGCCAATTTGACCAGTTCGGTACAAACTCAAAGCCACTTTGCACAGAACCGGTATTTCTATGGCAAACCGGTCTGGTTTTTGAAAAACCGATCGTTTCTAATATTTAATTTTAGCTATTTGATTTTGAACGGATGGCTAGATATAAAATATTTAAATTAAAACATGAAAAATGTCATGTCTCAAAAAAATTGATTTAGAATATAATTTAAACTATTCATAAATGAATTGTCTTAAATTAAAAAAAATGTTTACTGAATTGATAAAAATAATGTTATTACATCATTATTATATTAAAATAATTTTAATATTTATTACATCATCTAGTTTAATCATGTTTGAACTATTAAACCTTAAATATATCCTTCAAGTTTAATGTCCAGTATGATTTTCACACCCTTGAAAAAAGCATTTACATGTAATTATCATTAAAATTTAGAACGAGAAGAAAAAATATAACAAACATACCTACCTGAATTTTAAGTCATTAAGGGCAAAACATAAAACAATTGAAGAATCAAATTCAAATGCCAATTAATACATACGGGAAATAATGGAGATACCATGAAAAGTGTATGTATCAAATACCATATTTTTTGGGCTTTTGTTCAATTTGTTCTTTGGATTCGACGGGAGGACGAGAATCTTCTACTTTAGTCGGAGGGAGATCTACGACAGCCGCTGTTTGTGAGGTATAATTTGGCGTTGATGATGGGGTTGGAGATGCCTGTGGTATTGATGGAAATGGAAATGGTGAGCCAGCCGGAAAGGCTGCATTGCTGAATTGGCCATTTTGTTGTGTTGCTTGACTCATCATGGTCTTAAATGCTTGTTGCATTGCATATTGCTGAAGAAAACATGCAAGCTACATTACCTACTAATGCTTTAACATTTTACTAACAACAGCCATAATTCTGAAGTTCTAACTATCACGAATTCCATATTTTAAGAAGACATATAAACCATTTGCAGCAAATGTAGAACTTCACAGCTAATCTCAAGCTGTACCCAAACTTTTAAATTAGAAAGAGATTCTGTCAGGATATAAGAACCCAAATCATAATTCATTTGAGACTATATCCCAATATTTGTTTTAATAGTAAAATGAAGACAATCAAAAATGAAGATCCGGAACCAGATCAAGTACAGAAAATACCAACAAAACATAAATAAAATGAGTAATGACAAGGTAAACAGCAAGTTTTCCTACAGAAAATATCAACAAAATATAAATGACACAAGGTAAAAAGAATGCAAACAAAGTGACAGAATTCTTTATTGGCTTATTTCAACATATATAGATAAAACAAACATAGGAGGTAACAATTATGAATTACTTCAGAACAAAGAAGTTTAAAACTAGAATACTTGTGATAATATAACAAGGATATTCGCAATGTGGAATATGCTATGTATTGCGCGGTTACATAAATGAGCAGATAAAGCTTTATATCATAACTAGCACACTCACAGCCCCACAAAATTTGGTGCCGCTCTACCCCGGCTAATCTCTACCAAATTCCTTCAAATTTTTACCACATCATTTCTCCCTCTCACCCTACTGAAGATTTAGTGACAGACCTCATCATTTCCTGCGTACCCTCTTCCCAACCATACAAGGAGTTGAATAAAATGAAACAAAGCTACAGTGCAAGTTCAAATTTCAACCAACATAAATAATAAATAATGTACAAATTTCTAAGAATGTGAAATGTGATTAAATATATTCCTTTTCCTGAATCTTAGTAACATTTATAGTTTATTAAAAGCATTTTCTCTTTAAAACATCATTCCAATTTGCAATGCAAAAAAAAAAAAAAACTTACGTTTTATATGGATGTATTTCATTTGGATTCAAAAAAAGTATGGACCAAAAAAACATACAAGATTTTTAAAATTACATCTTGAAGTCTCTTTTATACAATTATCATACCTCATAATAGATGGATTGGTTTCTAAACATTTAAAAGATTAAAAAAAATACTCAAGGAATTTGATCTAGTCAATATATAATTCTCCATATTAAAAAAATATGCTAATAGTCATAAAATAATTACCAGTAAAAACTATCAGTTGCGGTAGCAAATTCCTAGCTGCAATGCTGATAGTATACCACACAGAAAATTACAATAATCTATAAGATGATCAAAACCCTGTAGCCTACAAAACTATAACTTACAAAGTGCATAACCGACCATAAACTAGTATAAAGATCTAACCACAAAGAGCCCTAACTATAGATAGATGTGTGGGATCCAAAATTTCACAACCCGGCCTCTTGCAAAGAGAGTTATGTGTTATTTTGGTAAGTTTCAGAATGCATGTTAGCTTTAAGATAAGGCAATACCCAAAAATTTCACCCTCATTTTGAATGAATTTTAAATTTGGTTCGAAATTTCTCATAGAAGCAAGCCCCTATGGTTAATAACCCTCTCAATAGTAAAAGAAATTTTGATTAAGGCTAATAGACATTAGGGTTCAAATGCTCAACAAATAGCCATGCCAATTTTGGAATAAATTATTTTCAAAAATGAGAAATTTGCATACATAGCACAAGATTCTTAGGTATTTACATATCTCACACCTAAAATTTCAAACTTACATAAATAGCACTTTGGTGCATTAAAACGATGCATGAAAAGTTTTCTATTTCACATTTATGAAGTGGAGGTAATGCTATTTTTTTATGTGATATTAAAGATTTGAGGGTAAATATGAAAGTTTAGGTGAGATTCAAAGTCCCAAAAAATACTTACTTACAAAGGATGCCATGGTATAGCCGATAAAGAGTCGATAGATTCAAAGTCACAGGTTGTCAATCTTTGGTCTACTTAAATAAGATACTAGAACCTTATCAACAAGCATAGGTTGTGCCATCTAAGGGGACTCTATAAACTTAAGACGAATTTTATCTAAGGAGATAAATTTAAGTTAAACTTGGCTAACATAGGATTTTTTGTCCCATCAAGTATACCCTACGATTAACAACTCAAAGGTAGAGTCATTATAAAACATACCTAACTATAACATAATCTTATCATTTTGTGATGAACCACCGGATCAAAACACTCTATTCGTAATCGCTATTTTTATAAAGCCATTTTATAATCAATAACACAAGTCAATTCCTTACTAGCATGGAATTTTTTAAAAGAAACACAAAAATACACTTGATATGACATTGACTAATAGGGCTACCAATTCGGTTCGTTGTTCGTGAACAACTCGTGTTCAGCTCGTTAAGCAGCTCGTGTTCGGCTCGTTAAGCAGCTCGTGTTCGGCTCGTTTGTTAAGCCTAATGAGCCGAACACGAACAAATTTTTAAGCTCAAAATATAAACGAGCCGAACACAAACAACATTTTGTTCGCTCGTGTTCGGCTTGAAATGGCTCAAAAAAAAATTATATAATTTTTTATATAACAATATATTACATATATTATTTATATAATAATATATTATATATATTTATGTCTAAGTTTAAATCATAACACCTCATTGGCAATGTGGTTAGTGTCTTCTTTTGCATATATTTGATTCAAGTTCGAATCCCACACTTTACATCTATTTTTCTCAATTTTAGTTTAACGAGTCAATTTCGAGCCAAACACGATCTGAACACGAACACAAATATTTAAATTGAATCGAACACGAACACACTGTTCACGAGCCGATTTCGAACACGAGCTATTTTGAACGAGCCGAACATGAGTCAAGCCTGAGCTTGCTCAAGCTCGGCTCGTTTACAGCCCTATTGATTATTTATGAACTCAAACAATTGTAGAAGGTGAATAGAATTTATTTTAAGCTTTAAATAGTAGAATTTCATCTGAATGTTTTATATTTTATTTATTTCGTTGAATGAATTTTAAAGTTTAGTCAATATTTAACCTACAATAATTTTACTTAAACTTTGAGGGTGTTTTAAATATACAATCGCCTCCGATTGAGATTTTTTTGTCAATATGGTGATCATTGGGGTGAAAATTGATTTAATCATTAATATTTGAGATTTAGTTAAATTTTGTTGCTTAAATACTATTAATCATAAGTCTAATTAACTCCAATTCTGGTGAGAAGAAGGATCAAACTGACTAAAACCTACAATATTCACTATAGACTGGTGATCCACTCAAGCTTGTGTATAACTTGATGTTTTTGAATTTGTTTTAAAAAAAGATTTTATGAAGTTCAAAATAATTGTTGCAATTTGAGATGAAATAAAGTTTAAATTTAAGCATATTTTTAACATAAACAGCATTTTCAGATCATTCATTTAAGCTTTCGGTGCATTACTTGAAGCACACGGAGATATTTTATTTCATATAGTTGGATGTTTTAGACAACTTCGTATGTTCCTTGAGACAACTGACAAGAGTTTTGAGTTATAATAATTGAATTGCAAATTACTACAAGAAACACATAAAAGGTTTCAAATCATGTGAATTTGGTTATTTGCATAAAAATCTCAAATGCATGCAAAGCTTCATGTTATAATTTTAAAGAAAAATGCTTTCTATTTGATTGCACGTATGTATAACGGATTCGATGACAAATGACAAATTGAAATCTTATCAAGTACTTTGATTAACCATGTGTCACATACATCCATACATACAAGACATATATATTAAACAAGAACAAATATATAAGGCAGAGGCACTGGATATTAGCGAAGGAGTGTGAATAAAAATTATTAAAAGAACTAAATGATCAAATAAAAATCACAAGTGTACAATAACCAAACAACCATATGTATTAAAAAAAAATGCATCCACCATGACATGATGTCGGTCAACTTTTCGATTTGAAAATAATTGTCAATTCAATTTATAATAGGAAGTATATAGTTTTGGTTTTGAAAGTAGTGTATTTTAATTTTCGAAAAATGAGACCAAATAGATCTGATTCATCCAATCTATATAATTGTGTCCGATACCACGAATACTACACCTTCCCGAAAGATAAGCGTATATCTCGGCGATAAACTCAATCATACAAATTAAGAGATTTGTGACATCTATTTGGTCTGCAAACATTTTATGTGTGACCGACAAATGCCCTATCTAATATAAAGATTAAATAAGTTTTATTTTACCTGGGTTCCAAATTCCCTATAGAGGCAAGCCCCTATAGTTAATTATATCTCAAATGACTGGGTCACTTGAGAAAACTCTTGATAATAATAAGAGATACTAGTATTCAAGAATTCAAGGTTTAGGTTTTCACGATAGGACGTGAAAAAACAAGTGAGAGTGGCTCAAGTGCGAACAGTTATTTTCAGCAGTTCAAAGAAAGGAAAAGCTAGGGAACGTCGCAGATCTTAAGGAGAATCCTAAGTGACTTCCCAAACTATACTATTGTGTGGCTGTGTTTTGAAGATGATGTTATTCGAGCGTTTAATACTGCCAATTTTATTATTTGAGACTTACATTTGCAGAATATTTACGTCATACCGGACGATAACCTCGGAACCGAAGGTGAGTTAAGACTTACACTGCACAACATGGTTGCACAGGAGCTTAAAGAGAGGGTGAGGATTTACGCTACACTAGGCGAGGTACCTTGAAGTCATATGGGTTGTTATTATGCTAGAAAGAGATAATGCTGAAGAAGATCCTCTTGTTGCTCGATCCAAGCTTCTCGCCATGTTGTCCACAAAGTTGGCTCCAAACTGTTTGTCAAAGTAGTAATCCTAAAGTCTAAGATTCAAAAAGTTCTACCAATTATGTTTTAAAGTTTTGATTTTATTGTCATTCAAGCATTATGAGTGGTTAAAATTGACTAGAACGACACCAGTTAGGATCTCAAGGTTCCTTCGTTTTTGTACCACTATTTTTTTTTTGAATTTACTTAATCCAAATGAGTTGTTAAGCACATTTAAATTAGAGAGATTTCGTTAGCAACCGTGGGTTACCTCATCCGAATGACTCTCGTAAATTCAAAAGTACGTGTTTTGTTTTTATTTTTGTTTTGAAATTGTTATTTAATTTTAAAAAAAAATTGTTTTGTTTTGAAAATGTTGTTTAATTTTTAAAATTGTTTTGTTTTGAAAATGTGGTTGCATAAGCATGCATGATACATTAAAGCAGGAATAAATTACAGTAATAAAAATGATAAAAAATATATACATGTGTACCTTGCGTATCTACTGCTGTTATTCCCACTGCGTGGTTAGCTCATAAAACATAATAAAAATTGTAGGGAATTTAAATAAATTTACAGGAAAATGGAGAAAACAGAAATTCTAGTGTAAAAAGCAGCAAAGCGAGTCGTAACAGCAGCTAGGAACTTCAAACAGCGCTCCTAAGGCTTCCTACAACTCTGGACAGCAGCTAGGAACTCCAAACAGGCGATCCTAAGACTTCCTAAAACTCTAAACAGTAGCTAGGAACTTCAAACAGTGATACTAAGGCTTCCTACAACTTTAGACAGCTCCTAGAAACTTCTAACGGTACTCCTAAGGCATCCTACAACTCCGGGCAGCAACTAGCAAGCCTACACGGTGATCCTAAGGCCTCCTACGGCTTTGAGCAGCAACTAGAAAGCCTAAATAGTGATCCTAAGGCCTTCTAAGGCTCCGAGCAGCAACTAGCATGCCTAAACGGTGATCCTAAGACCTCCTACGGCTCCAGGCAGCAAACTAGCAAGCCTACACGGTGATCCTAAGACCTCCTACAGCTCCGGGCAGCAACTAGCAAGCTTACAGGGTGATCCTGAGACCTATGGCTCCGGGGAGCAACCAAGAAGTTCCAAACAGCACCATACAGCCCCTAACGACTTTAAACAGCAATTTCAAACTTCCAAACAACACCCTACAGCTCTCCCACAACTCTCACAGCAATTTCGAAGTTTCAAACAGCACCCTAAAGCCTCCCACAACATTTTACCACGATTGGTAACTACAAACAGCAGTTTTAAAAGTCTTCAAACCGCAATTATGTAACTCTTCAAAAGGTACCCTTAAGCCTTTCAATATAGTGGCAAAACCTCTCCAACTAGGTACAGTTCACTTTTCAGTCCTCTTAGAGCATGCATCTATCACCTCACCACCATTCAACGTCATAAAACAAGAATGCATATGACCTTTGCAAGCATAATATCTAAGTCGTTCTTCATAAGCAGCTAAATCAAGCAACTCCCCAATATATTCAATGAGAAATTGTCCTTTAGAAGCACTCTCTTCCAACTGCAATCCATAGACTTTCTTTCCACAGTTAATCCATGTAAATTTGGCAAATTTGAGCTTTTGGAAGTGTTGATTCGAATATAGATTCCCACATGGACAAGTTCCCTCTACACACTCAATATTAAGCATATGGTTTAAACACTGCTCACCACAACTCAAACTGCTATCTGGAGGCAGCTAACAATGGCAAGCCCAATACACACCTCTCCATTAACCATCCTGGTGTATCACCTATCTCACGACATTCACTATATACCAAGTGAGAAACGCAGCATTTACAAATATCGAAAAGATAATGGTTTTCCATGATTTAATTTTTATCAGACCTCCTTGAGTTTACTTCAAAATCAAAACAGGAAAAAGAAAGAACATCTCCAGCTTAAAAAAAACCAAAGCAATGAATCATCATGCATGTCTCAAAAGAGAAAAGTCACAGTGACAAATTTTGCACTTAAACCCCGGTCCGAGGAAATCCTCTGCCTGCCTCCACGTATATGACCAATTCCAAATTTTGCCATACCATATCGTGAAAAGGATTTCAGATCATGCTCATATATGATATTTATATATTATTTAACCCAAAGATTAAAACAAGCAATGGATTGAGATCAACACCTCGAAACCTTACCGACTGCGCAAACCCAAGTAAGCAAAGGTGAGGGTGTCAAACGGGAAGCAGGTGAACCGTTGTTGTGTCGTGCGCGAGAGCCAACCAAGCGAGGACTTCAGAGGAGGAGCGGGCTTCGGTTCGTAGAGGAAGGAGGTGAGTGGGATTTCTTTTGTCAAAAGGAAAGGGTAGGCGAGTGAGATTTCTTCTGTCGAGAGGAAGGGGCAAGCAAGCCGAGCGAGGGTTTCGGGCAAGTGGACGAGAGACTAGGGCTTCGGCGTGAGGAAGAGGAGGGGTTTCTTCAGTCGAGCGAGAGAGGGAAATGCAACCGAGGGTTTCAGACGAGGAGCGAACTTCGGTTAGCAGTGGAGGAAGAAGGCGAAGCAGGCGTATATGGAAAACATCAATTCATCGAAGGAGCAGAGCGAATTAGTATAAATGTGAGTATCTGTTACAGGCATTAGGCATGAAATTAATAACCCTCCATGCGGGGGAATCTTTTTTAGGCAAACAAGAAGGAAGATGTTGGGAATGGGTAGTGAAAGTGTCTGTCACATTAGAAAGGAATGCGCTAGGACTAACATTCCACCTAAGCAGTGACGAAATGATCAATATGAGTGCAAATGCACTGGGAGACTCATATCCAACTAGAAAGCTAATCGAGAAATGTCTGCTATGTTGAGGAGGAAAGCGCTGGAATTTACATCCAACTCAAGGGGGAGCGAAGGAATCATAAGTCGAGTTTCATTTGAATTTTTGGAAGATTTGTAAAGTTTGTGTGAGTTGTGGGACATTTATGGGAGTTGATAAACTTTGTGTTATTTTCGAGAATTTATGGAAAGTGTGAGAACATGTAAATATTTGTAGGAATGAATCAAATCAAGCAGTAATGTCGGGAAACTCATATCTAACTCGAAAGCTAATCAAGAAATGTCTGCACGTTGAGGAAAACACTGAGACTTATATCAAGCCCAAGAGATAGCAAAATTGTCTTATCACATTAGTAATGAATGCGCTAGGATTAACATCCAACCTAAGCGGTGACGAAATGATTAGGTTGAGAGGGAACGCACTGGGATTGAGTTCCAACTCAAAAGCTAATCAGGAGAAAGGTGTCTACTACATCGGGGAAGAAGCCGTTGGGACTGATTTTCAACCCTAGAGGTAGTGAAAATGTCTATCCCATTAAGAAGGAATGTGCTATGACTGACATCCAACCTAAGCGGGGACGAAATGATCAGGATGAGTGAGAAAGCACTGGAACTGAGTTCCAACTCAATAACTAATCAAGAAAAAAATATATGCTACATCGGGGAGGAAGACGCTGGGACTGATTCTCAACCCTAGAGATAGCAAATATGTCTATCACATTAGAAATGAATGCGCTATGACTAACAGCCAACCTAAATGGTAATGAAATTATCAGGATGAGTGGGAAAATACTGAGACTAAGTTCCAACTCAAGAACTGATCAGGAAAAGAATGCCTGCTACATCGGAGAGGAAGGCGCTAGGACAGGTTTCCAACCCTTAGAGATAGCGAAAATGTCCATCACATTAGGAAGGAATGTGCTATGGCTAACATCCAACCTAAGCGGTGACAAAATGATCAGGATGAGTTGGAAAACATTGGGACTGAGTTTCAACTCAAGAGTTAAACAGGAAAATAATGTCTGCTACATCGGTTTATAAGATTGACTTACGTTATTAAACCTAATTTTGTTCACATTGTTCTATTGCTCCTCAGTTTTGTTTAAAATCGAGACAAAATCGTTTCAACGGCCTTTAAATCAATCGCACAAAGTGGCAGTTATGAAAACCTATTGGTCCTCTGTAAGTTGTTGAAGATAAATTAAACTTTGTTGAAGTTGTTGAAACTGAGTACAGTGATACAAAATCAAATAACATCATCTATGTCGTAGTCGTCAAAATAGAACGATAGCATCTGCTTGCCCACCTTCAGAGTTAGGCAGAGACTAACCCTTCCTCCCAAGATACATTCCAAAATAGGAGTCCTTTAATGTATGCTTAGAGGCATGCTATCTCTAGGCGGTCATAACTCCAAAGGTCGTAAGCCCTCTAGGTCTGGATCAAGTCGATATTCAAAGGGTGTCATACTATCATCCATCATTCTTAAACTTATTGAAACTCTTCTCCGCAAAACTCCTGGGATGCAGTGCCTGACTAAATCTGTCTCATTCTCTTTGATAACCAAGACCGACCCGAGGAGTAAAGGAATTTAAACTGAGCCTCAAAACTTCCATGGGTCAACTGTTTGTAAGTCCCTACCAAACAAAATGTTACAGTCACTGATGAACGAGACGGTGTTGAACGACCTCAAGAAATCATGATGATCAATGTTTGGTCGGATGCAGTCCCCCTTTTCATAAATGTTTATAATGTAGCTATTACGTACGCAGTCGGCAGGTAAGACGTGCCACGATATCATTTTCTTGATCATTCTTTTTATAATCGGTGGTATTGGATCCACCTTGTCATGTTTTATGATCCTCAGGGGATTTCCCTCATTGTCATATGCGAAGCTGTAACAGTAACCGCACTGAATGGTGATTCGTCGTTTTCCCCTCATCCACTTCTGGAGTTCAGAAATAATTTCTCTTCCTTAAACAACCTACTCGGCCCAGGTCTCTGAGATGGAAGACATAGTCAACTATAATCTGTTCATTCTCTAAAAACACGTCAGCATACAATTCAAGTCCTTCCAGAATGTTGATGTATTTTCCCTGTATCCTTTCAACGTGTTCAAAACACTGCTTTCAGACCCTCTGAAATATTTCCAACTTGTTCTCTGAAATTATCTGCAACTTCCTTGGCTTACCAAGTGGTGCTCTATGTCTTGGACTTTCTCATTCTCCTGTGCAGTGGGAGAGCTCCTTGAACTGTACGTGTTGCGCGTGACCCGGAGGGCGTGTATTTGGAGAGCATTCGAGTTTTAACAGCGTCTGACTCTGACTGCTTTATTGTCAGGGGGGTAAGGTACCCTCGACCAATTGCTCCAGTAATTCTTTCTTCTGCATGGTCAGAAGATGTTCTGCAACTGGCTCACTTGATTGTTTCTCTTCCAGACAGTCAAATACTCTATGCTTGCGGCTAGCGAGGTTCCTCCGCTTCGTACGTGTCATGGGGATTTTCCTCAGAGGAGCACTAATGAGCTCACCCCCTGCTGTCATGACAATGGACCTCATTTTGGTAGCCTCCTGCGTTGAACCATCTTTAACTTGGGCTTCTTGCTAACTTCTTCAAGTTTCCTTTTCTTTGTGAGCATGTCTTCATGTTTGTTTCGGAACTCTAGCACGGGCTTCTGATCTTATAACTCTGTTTGATTCACCACCTCAAGTAGGGGCCCACGTATACCATTTCAACTTTCTCAAAGTCCTAGTCAAAATGAACGATGGCTCCCTCTGCCACATTTTTTTCGTTAAGTGTGAGATTAATTTCATTTTTTAAGGAGAAAATCAGCTACTTGTCCGACATTTTCCTGCAGAAAACAAGAAAACAAAAAGATAAACATCCTGAATTTCAACTTAAACGAGAACAAAACTCCATTGTGACTGTTTTTTTTTATATTATTACAAAAATTCTAAGCTCAAATATAAGATTTGTGAAAAGTCATTTTGCTCATTTTCATTTTTTTATTGTAAAATAAAAAGAAAATTTATTATTAAATTAGGTCATAAACTACTATCACATCTGTGCTTCTAAGAACAAAATTTGATCTTTAAAATATCAAGATGCGTAATATTTTTTTAAATATCTTCCGTTTATTGGAGGCATAGACCTATTGCCTTGACAATTTACCAACTGATAGGAACCTCCGGAGTAAACTTTCTCAACCACAAATGGTCTCACCCAAGTTGGTTTGAATTTATCTCCTATCTTACGGTGTGCAAGAATAAATCGTCTGAGTACGAGAACCAGATCACCGGCTTTAAAAGTTCTTGGGCAGACCAGTTTGTCGTGGGCTTGTATCACCTTTGTTTGGTATAACTCCAGATTTTGTTGTGCTACAGTCTCTTCCCTTAGAGATTTTCAAGCTCTTCAACTCAGAGTTTGTTGGTTTCTTCTGTTGTTATCTTATTTTTCACCGTTATCCTAAGGAACGGGAGTTGTACTTCCAGGAGAATCACAGCCTCAGATCCATATACGAGGGCATATGGTGTGGACTGTGTAGGAGTTCTGAACGTTGTTTTGTATGCCCACAAGGCCTTTAGTAACTATTCATGTCATTCTCTTTTGTTGTCGCCAAGTGTCTTTTTTAAGATTTGCACGAGTGTTTTGTTAAAACACTCTGTTAGGTTGTTCGCTCTAGGGTAGTAAATTATAGAATATCTTCAATCTATGTCATGTCATCTAACAAAATTGTTAATCTTGATGCTTTTGAAAGCTAAACAGTTATCTGAAATGATTCTGCGTGGGACGCCAAAAAGATGAACAATTTGGTCTCTGAAAAATTGGACATGATGTGCTTTGACCTCTTTTAAGGCACTATCTCTGCTCATTTTGAGAAATAATCTGTTGTTATGAGTATAAGTCTGTGATCTTTCGAAGACTGAGGGTCTATTGGACCCACTATATCTGTGCTCCAACATTCGAATGGTCATGACGCAATTGTAGAATGTAGCACACTCAAAGGTTAATGCAAGACCACCCCATGCACTTGACATTGGTGACATTTCTTAGCAGTTTTCATGCAATCTGTCATCATTGCTAGCCAGTAGTACCCCAGTCTGTTGATTTTCATCTTCATTTTCGGACCCGACTGGTGATCTCCACAAAGTCCTACATGTATTTCTTTGACAATATCCTGTGCTTCTGCCTGACTCAAATACCGTAACCACATTTGATCAAACGATCTCTAGTACAATACATTGTCTACCATGGCATATGACAAGGCCCTCTTCTGTATCTGATGTGTTGTTGACTTATCATCCAGCAGTTGCCCTGTTCACAAATAGTCCATGAATGGTTGACGCCAATCCTTTGTAGACTTGGTAACTGCTATCAATGTTTATTCCTTTTCCTGTCTATGAAGGGTATTTGTGTCAATTTGAGATAGAACCTGGAGTCCTTAAACTGCTATGTCAACGGAGTCCTCTTATAGGCATGTAAATTCCTTATCGAGCTTGGCCAAAGCGTCTGCAAGAGTGTTCTCTCCCCGAGGAATCCTATACAACGCCACATTGGGAATCTTTTCTAGTAATTTCATCACGTAGCGATGGTACTGTTCCAATTTGGGTTTTAGAATCTTATACCGTCCAACTTTGTTGAATTATGAGTTGTGAATCGCCATATATGTCAATGTCTGTTATGTCCATTGATATTATCAACTGCAACCCTGTTACTAGTGTTTCATATTTTGTTTCATTTTTTGTACATGGCTTAGTTAATGGTAGGAGAATCTTAACATTTCCTGATCTGGTGTGATAAATATTAGTCCAATCCCTGCTCTATAGAGCACTATCGTTTGCAATCTTTTATCTTTCCTTGGTGATAAAGCTCCGTCAAAGTACATCTCCCAACGTCGGATACTGGGGGTTTCCAAATTCATTATCTGTTTGTCCGACAAGTCGTCGTTGAGAGGAGATTCAGCATGTAGCGGGTGTAATGCAAGAAAATCTGCTAACACTTGCCCTTTAACGGGCGCGAAGGGGCACAAATGTTATATCGAACTGCAGCTATATCATTGACCATCTTGTCAATCTTCCAGACAGTCTCAGTCGAGTCATCAAATATTGTAGCTGATTAAATCTCAAAATAAGAGTAATCTTATGAGAAAGCATGTAGTGTCTAAGTTTCTAGGCGACGAAGATTAACACCAAACAATGTTTCTCAATAGAATGATACCTTACTTCCGTCGGAATTAGACGACAACTAAGGTAATAGAGAGTTTTTCTTACCCTTATCGTTAACTTAGGTCAGCAGGGCCCCAAGAGAATCGTCTAAAGCCACGGTATAAAGTACCAACGATATACCCGAGACTGGTACCGCTAGTACAGGAGGTGACATTAGATACTGCTTAATGCTTTCAAAAGTTTGTTGACATTTCTCGTCGAAAGTGAACTTGGCGTCATTTTTAATCAAAGCTGAAAATAGCTGACACCGTCCTGACAGACTAAATATAAAGTGTCTTAGATGTCAATTTCCCTTGGAAAGATCGTAGTTGCTTCAAAGTCTTGGGGGGCGGCATTTCCATAATGGCTTTAATCTTCTCTAGATCGATTTCAATTCCACGGTGACGGACAACAAATCCTAAAAATTTTCCGAAAGATACACCAAAGACGCACTTTAAGGGATTCATTTTAAGATTAAATTGTCACACTCGTTTGAAGGCAATTCTCAAATCAAGCAGATCGTTTTCCCTCTGTTTGCTCTTAATGACCAAATCATACATGTAACATTTAATTTGATTGTGGATGATGTCATTGAAGTTTCTTGTTATGACTCATTGGTAAGTTTCTCCAGCATTCTTTAGTCCAAACGACATTACTGTGTAGCAGTATATTCCAATTGGTGTTCTGAAGGTTGTAAGTGTTGCATCTTCCAGCGTCATTTTAATCTGATTGTACCCAGAAGATCCACCCATAAATGAGAAATTTCATGTGATGACGCGATGTCCATCATTAGTTCTAGGGTTGGTAATAGGAATTCATCCTTGGAGCATGCTTTGTTTAAGTCTCTAAAGTCGACACAGACTCATATTTGTCCATTTTTCTTGTTGACTGGTACCACATTAGCTAACCATGTTGGATATTGCTCTTTTCTTACAAAGTTGGCCTCTATTAGCTTCTTGATTTCTGCAGTGACATGTTGCTCTATCTCGAGTCGCATCCTTCTAGGAGCTTGATTCACCGGAATCATATTCTGATCCACTCCAAGTCTTTGAACTGTAATTTCTGGAGCTAAACCGGGCATTTCCTCATAGCTTCATGCAAAACAATCTCTGAATTCTAAAAAAAGTCTGATTAAATTTGAGAATCCCCGTCACTAAGTAGAGAACTTATAAAAGTAGGTCTGGGCTCCTCTTCGGTCCCCAGATTGATTTTCTTCAATTCGTCGATTGTTGACTTTATTTCTTCATCAAACTCTGGTAGAGCGTGGTCTATCTAGGAGTCTTCGGAATCAACTCCGACCCTGAAGCAATTCTCTACTGACCCATCAGTAACAACTATGCAAAATTTTGTGTCATCGACTTGTCTTACCGTGCCTAATCCAACGTCTTTTTTCGAGTTGTGAGTTTGATTGTTATTGTACCATAGTTCCTCAAAAAGGTGTAACTTGTCTTTCGATAATTGCTTAGGTACAAAACCCTGTCGAACCAATGTTTTAACACACGGAGAGTATCATCCAACAGGTAATTCCATTAATTCATAAGAAGTGTCCTCTTCTAGTTTTACATTGATTTTGGAACTAGAGGAAGAATCATGAAGGAACTTAATCGGTTTCATACCCACACTTTGTACTTCCTTAACCTCTAAACCCTCAACTTTGTGAGAATGGATAGGGGTCAAGATCATGGCTTGTACATAGTGGTTAATTATATCATACATTGACTCATACTCATTTTTTTCTTTATTTTCCAAAGAGATCTTAAACTGAGGTTTCTTTTGTTCGACCATCATTGCATCATTCTCGATCTTTTTTTTCCACGGAGCTCTCTTCCAAGTCAAAGTTGATAATTGGATTCCTCCGTTCAATAATATAATTAGCTCTTCCTCGTCCTCGTCCCCGTCCCCGTCCCCGGCCTCGACCTCAGATGCGAAAGCTAGAAAAACTTCCACCATCTCGCTGCAGAGGAGTGGTGGGAGGTTGTCAAACCGGAGTGAGACAATCTCGTTCTTGTAATCCTTTTGGGACTTCAATCTTTCTCGGCGCGATGTCTCTGGAAAATACTGTTTTCTTTGGAGGAGCATAATAGACAGCATTTTTGTGAATGTCGATTTCATGTATTCAGAACGGTTGCAGGTCTCTTTTTATGCAACGCTCTTGTCCATCTTCATAGTATTTTATGCATTGGTGCAGCGATGACGGGATCATCTTGTATTCATGAATCCACGGTCAACCCAGTAGAGCATTCAATAAAGTGTCTGAATAGATAATATGAAATTTTGTGGTTGTTACTAAATTATCAATCTTCATTGATAGTTTTATTGATCCCAGGGCTCTTTCTCCTTTCTGGTTGAATCCCCTTAGCATCATTTTATCGGTTATTAGCTTATGCATGTCAATATTCAAATATGCTAACATTTGTAGATTGGCATCACCTTGATTGATGCTCTTGGATCCACTAACTCTAGAGAGCAGGAATCCATCGATTTTGATTGAAATGTGGAGAGGGCGATTGTGGTTTGCGGTGTCAAGTAGCAAATCTTCATCTATAAAGGTTTATCCAGATTGTTCTTTTAACGACCAAACCTCGTCTAAGGATGAGCTAGCCAATTGAGCCAAGCAAATTTTCGGATCTAGTAAGGGCTTAATCAAAGCTTCTCTCATCTCCTTTGACATGATCAGAGCGTCATAAATGCATAGTTTGGCTGGCAACTTCCGAAGATGGACTAGTACATTATAATTCACTTTGCTATTTAAGCTTCCAGCATTATCATAGACATGTGTCTCTTCCATTGGAGCTGGCTCCTCATGGGTAAGTATTAGTTTTTCCTTTACTGTCAGACCCATTGTTGGGGGCAGCACATTTCCTCTTCTCAAATACACATCTGTTATTTCATCCATCTTTCGAGTCGAACCGGGAGATCTCCCTTCTGGCATTGTAGTTAATTCTTCGGGAATTGACTCTGAATCTGAGGATTTTAAGTCAATTGCAATTGGAGCCCCGTGAAACTCTAGGATGGCCTGCTCATTCTCTGAGCTATCGTAGCCCGTGTAATCGACATATCCTCTTCATTAAAGGATTCGAGAGAGTTTTGCATGATTTGAGAATTGTCACCGAGATTGAATATCGAATTAAGTCGTTTGTTATCGGTTAAGTCATCATCAGAAATAGCCAAAACGTAGCCAAAATAGAAATTTTTGCATCATAAGTTCCCAGAGGGACGAAGAAATAATCATACAGAGTAAGCGGTTTGAGGAATTTCCTCACCAAATCCGTAACAACTAATCTAAGGTGAGCAGACCTCACTCTCCTTCTTGGTTTATCAAAGCTTTTTTCTTTGACAATCTTTTTTCTTATTTCTCGTTAACGTGGCTTGTCTGTCGTAGTCATAAGTGCTGGCTTAGCAGGTTCTGAACCCTGATCCAGTATCTTTTCGGGAATGTCGTTTCAAACTGCGTTCCAGTCATCATCTATGGTATAAGAGTCAATTGAAACGATGGGATCAACCAAAATTATATTGACGGAACTTTGTTCAGGTTCTTTCAAATATTCTTTCGGGATCGTTATGTTCTCATTCTTGAAGTTCTTTTCGAGTCATTCTTTAAAGATGAAACAGTCTTCTATAGTATGCCCACACAATCTGTGATATGGGCAATAATTGGATTGATCCTTCTTGTCCACTTCCTCCGGTCTCCTCGGCTCTGGTAGCACGAACTCAGACTTTTTGACTAAATTTCATAACATCTTTCCTACCGCTTCATTCTTGAAATAGTACATTCTATTCACCCGTTCAGTCATAGACGGACCCTGTCTTCCATTTCCCTGGCGGCCTTTGTTGGGACGACTGCTGCCCATACCGCTGTGGATGCTTATAGGATTGTTGAGGCTGCTCGGCTTGAATTTATATTGGCTGCTTCTCAGTTTTTTCTAGAAATCCAACCTGTTTTGCTTCTTCTTGCAGACTCCCAGCCTTGGCAAGTAACTTTTCAAATGTTTTAATTGTGAACCTCTTTAGCATAAATGTCATTATACCAGGGATGCTTTTTAGAAGAATTTCGATCATGTGTTGCTCATAGAGTGGCGGCTTGCATTTCATGCTTAAATTTCTCCATTGCAGAATATAGTCTACCAGATTTTCGTTCAGCTTCTGTTTTCCACCACAAGATCACCTACAGTGATGTGATGTCGAGCCCCAGCAAACCTTTTGACAAACAGGTTTTTCAATTCTACGAATGTCTTTATCGAGCCATTAGGTAATTTTGTGCACCAATCAAAGGTGACTCTTGAGAGGCTGCTCACAAACTGACGGAACAACAGTGCATCGCTATTCCCCGCGTTGCAGCAGCTTGCTCAAAAGTGTGCAAAATGTTGTCGGGGATTGTCGGTCCCATCGAAAGTCTTAAACAACGGTGGTACAAAACCCTCTGGGTATTGTACGGCATCAAATTCTTCTGGGTAAGGTCTACCCTTCAGAATCAATGCTCCTCCCTTGGACTGGGCTAGGGCGTTTCTCACCTGTTGTTCCACCATTTGTTTAATGTCATTTTCTGGTATCATGTTCTGAGCTGAATCTTTCTTTGGTTGTTCATCTCTGACAGTGGAAGTAAACTCCTTTCATTGGGAATATGAAAAACCTATGAATAGTTCGCCTCTAAAGGCGTTGTCCTGGGTGATTGAGGCATGTTCTGTAGTGCGCCATGGCGGCCATCATTTCCTCCATTTTCTTTTCTATTTGTTTGATTAGTTCATCTCTCTGAATGGCCTATTGTCACTCATCAATGGCGTTCTCCTTAGCGGATGATGGAGCATCGCGCAATGACGACGAGGCTCTGGTTTCAACGAGGATCTCTGGAAAATGTTCGTCCATGTAATCCATCATATCATGATCTTCGTTATCGTTGTTCTTTCTTTGTTCTTTTGACAATTCTGTAATATCAGCTCTGAGCTTTTCCAATGCGTCCTCAATAGATCTTCCTCTTACCATCTTAAGATCCATCGAAGCTTTCTGGCGTACATCTATCACTGTGTCAAGTTCTAGTGTGCCCGTGACAGTTGGGTTTTGGACTCAGAATCCATCTTGGGGTGGCGGTTTACTCAATCTTCTGGCAGTATCGGTTTGGTGATCCTAAATCTCTGTGACTTCTCTTTTAATGTTGATGTTTCAAAGTGGGATGTCCCACTAGTAACACCAACTGGTTAGGCAGAAGTGTGGTCCTTAGTGTGGGGACCAGATACAATAGCGGATCGTCTCTTGCCACTACTCATCTTCAGAGGCTCCTCATAAGCAGCGACAGGCGCTATTCTTGGACCCAGGCAAGACTTGACTGATCTGCACTCTGTAGGTCCCAAGAAGACGGTCGTGGTATTTGTAACAATAGCAATTGTGTCCATGTTGTTTCCCAGACGAAGCATCGTGGAAATACGGGAGGGCGGTGCTTCCTGAAACTAGCTGGCAAGTTCATCGCTCTTCAAAATCTAGGCTCGAACTCAAGGTGAAATGGCGCACCGTATCCTTCCTATTAGCTCGCAACGGAGCAGTGCACTTTCTGAGCCAGTCTTTCGAAAACTAGACGGGTTTTAGTAAAGGGTGCATGCCTCTTTCTCTTTTCATTCTAACGGCGAGACGGTGCAGCAGCAATCTCATGACTGCTTCCCTCTCCGAGAGTGGCGGACAACGGATGAAACCTACTCCCTCTGAGAAGAGTTGAGGTCTCAGGAGGCCCTGCCCCCTCCAGGAGAGGAGTTATCTCCATGAGAGCTAGATTTGCAGCTCATGCCCTCTTAGCATTTAACTCCCGTCGGTTCATCCTCGTACAAAAGTATCAGTCGGTTCATCCTCGTACAAAACTTTTCCCCTCAAAAGACGGTGAGGCAACTAACGTAGTAAGTGCAAATCCAGTAGCAACGACGGTGGCAATCTTCTCCTTTGCGGGGATGATAGGTCTGGCAGGAACCTTCTCAACCCGAACCTCCTTAAGCAGAGGGAAGTCAAACTTGCAATTCAAATTGTATTCAGCTAAGGGTTCAGCTACCTCCGTCAGGGCAGACTTCATGAAAGCGTAGGGCGCTTTCCCAAGTATGACTTTAACCTCATCGAAGCCAGTTCCAAACTTGATCTTTGAGCCTTGGTAAAGAGCGACCTTGCCTCGAGGGAAATCAAGGCAGTTAGAGAACGAAAAGATCAGCTTAGGCAACGACATTGTCTTTGTCATTCAAAGATTTTAGAGCGTCAGTTAATGGCCTATGCTTTGTAATACTAGTACAAGTACTAAAATCAACAAAAACAAGTTGTCTTATGAACTGGGCATTTCGTTTAACATTTTGTTTATTCACAACCTTTTATTTTGTTTAAAGTTTGAGTGTGAGAATAAAGTCCCAACTTGACTTATTCACAACCATTCAAACTCAAAAAGGGAAATGAAGTGTAGGACCCGATCTGAAATTATGAGGGGTGTTGACTTCGCATCAAATTCGCTTCGATAAATCGTTTGCAACCTACCACACACCTATTGGGGGTCTAACCCACACTAAACCCTAAAGGTTCCTGAATTATGTAGGGGACGTCACATATCCTGAGGGAAACCCTCAGTGACTTCACAAACTATCCTACTATGTGGTTGCGTTTTGAAAATGATGTTATTCGAGTGTTTAATTCTGTCAATTTTATTATCTGAGACTTATATTTACATAATATACGATTATGCAGATAGCCCGCAAGGATATGAGTGTTTACGTCACACCAAACAATAACCTCGAAACAGAATGTGAGTTAGGACTTACACTGCACAATATGGTTTCACAGGAGCCTAAAGAGGGTGTGAGAATTTACGTCACGCTAGGCGAGCTACCTCGAAGTCCTGGGATTGTTGTTATGCTAAAAATAGAGAATGCTGAAGAAGATCCTTTTATTGCTCGATTCAAGCTCCTCGACGTGTTGCCCACAAAGTTCGCTCCAAACTCCTTGTCAAAGTAGTAGTCTTAAAGTCTAAGGTTCGAAAGGTTTTACCAATTATGTTTCAAAGTTTTGATTTTGTTGTCATTCGAGCATTATGGTCGGTTAGGATCCCACAGTTCTCTCGTTACGGTACCACTATTTTCTTTTGAATTTCCTTAGTCCAAATGAGTTGTTAAGCTCATTTAAACTGAGGAAATCTCGTTAACAACCATGAGTTACCTCATCCGAAAAACTCCCGTAAATTCAAAAGTATGTATTATGTTTTGGTTTTTGTTTTGAAAATGTTATTTTAATTTTCTTTTGAAAATTACTTTGTTTTGAAAATGTTGTTTAATTTTTTAAAATTATTTTGTTTTGAAAATATTGTTTAATTTTTAAAAATTGTTTTGTTTTGAAAATGTTGTTGCAACCAGACATGCATGATACATTAAAGCAAGAGAAAATTACAGTGATAAAAATGACAAAAAATAAAATATACATGTGTACTTGACGTATTTGCTGTTGTTGTTCCAGCTGCGTGGTTGGCTCATAAAACATAATATAATTTGTAGGGAATTTAAATAAATTTGCAGGAAAATTGAGAAAACAAAAATTCTAATGTAAATAGCATTAAAATGAGTCGTAACAACAGCTAGGAACTCCGAACAACGCTCCTAAGGCTTCCTACAACTTTGTACAGCAGCTAGGAACTCCCAACGATGATACTAAGGCATCTTACAACTCTGAAAAGCTGCTAGGAACTCCTAAGGCATCCTACAACTCCGGGCAGCAACTAGCAAGTCTAAACAGTGATCCTAAGGCCTCCTACGGCTCCGGGCAGCAACTAGCAAGCCTAAACAATGATCATAAGGCCTCCTACGGCTCTGGGCAGCAAAGCCTAAACGATGATCCTAAGGCCTCCTACGGCTCTGGGCAGCAAAGCCTAAACGGTGATCCTAAGGCCTCCTACAGCTTCGGACAGCAACTAGCAAGCTTACATGGTGATCCTAAGGCCTTATACAGCTCCGAGCAACAACTAGCAAGCCTACACGGCGATCCTAAGGCCTCCTACAGCTCCGGGCAACAACTAACAAGCCTACACGATCATTATGCCTCCTACAGCTCTAAGCAGCAACTAGCAAGCTTACACGGTGATCCTAAGACCTCCTACGGCTCTGAGCAGCAACTAGGAAGTTCCAAACAGGACCCTACAGCTCTCACGGCAATTTCGAAGTTTCAAACAACACCCTAAAGCTTCCCGCAACATCCTATCGCAATCGGTAACTCCAAAAAGCAATTTTAAAAGTCCTCAAACTGCAATTATGTAACTCTTCAAAAGGTACCCTTAAGCCTTTCAAAATAGTGACAAAACCTCTCCAACTAGGTACAATTCACTTTTCAGTCCCCCTGAAATTAGGATCGCAACTCTGATTGGCATAACGAACCAAGCTCCCCTCACCTCACCACCATTCAACATCATAAAATAAAAATGCATATGACATCTACAAGCATAATATCTAAGTCGTTCTTCATAAGCAGCTAAATCAAGCACCTCCCCAATATATTTAATGAGAAATTGTCCTTTAGAATCACTATTCCAACTGCAATCCGCAATCCATAGTCTTTCTTTCCACAGTTAATCCATCGAAGCGAGTATCTGTTACAGGCATTAGGCGCGAAATTAAACACCTTCCATGCGGGGGAATGTTTATTAGGTAAATGATAATTTCAAAATTAATTTAATTAATGTGAGATTAAATGGTTAATTTGAATTTCAAATTTTGAATTTTGAATTATATGAGCTGGGGTGATCAGCCCACATTCAGCTCAGCACGAACCTGAGTTGAACCTGGGTTGAGCACGGACCCGCTACCCTTAATTAAAAAAATGTGCATCACTTTTCATGCTAACTGCTCGCGCACAGAACCACAATGATATGAGTGTACTTCTTAGCTAAATTTGACGTCTCGGACACATTCGTGTGGTCCGTTTTGTCATCTGGGATGGTCCTTACGAGTTAATTCAAGTCAAAATTGCCCGGACCACCGACAGACAAGTAAATTCAAGTCAAAATTGTGAATGGAGTGATGCGTGCGCCAAATGAGGCGTTAGTGAGCATTCAAGTCGCAAGAGGTTTTCCTAGGGGCAACTCCTATTCATGTAGGAGCTCAACACGAGTTTCATATGTCGATTCTAACCAACTCAGCAAGATACTGAGGAGCCAGGACTGCCAATACGAAACTCGAAGGAATGACAAGGTGGCTTGAATCTTCTAAATGGTGTGGATACCGTACTAGTCCTCTAGGAGGGTAAAACAAGAGAAGCCTAAAGCTAGACCCTAGGCTCTAAGGAGAGAAGTGAAGACCTCACCCGAAAATGAGGTCAACACATGAAATATGATTATACATATTAAGATAGATCAACAATTCATCTCAAAAGAATTGAAAATTAATTATCCCATCCCAACTAAATTAAGCTTCAACAAACTCTCAAATTGCTAGTATCTTCACCAAAGCATTACAAAAATTGAGTTTTGATAAACTAATCAAAAAGTCGGGCATGATCAGCAAAAACAACACAATTTTAGAAAGTGTTGATAAAATCAAAAATCTATGGAAAACATTTTTCCATCAATAGCAACCCAATAATCCACTAATGGTAACTTAATATCTACAACAATCCAATACCAATGGGCACCAGCTTACTATATAGAGCGATCCAAAATTCGGTAGATAATAGCTTTCCAGCTATAAACAATCCAAGAACAGTAATATTCCATTTTAACCGTGTATTTAAATCCAAATTCTATAATTAACAACTAATTTTTAAATTTATTCCTTTCTTCAATAGTTATTTTTTTTATTTATTTATGTAAAACTTATCGTCTTATTTTTCACCCACAACGAAAAAATAAAATTAAGTCATATAATCTCTCATTTTTTACTCTCCACCCTTTCCATTTTAAATTTCAAGATTTATGTATGACTTAATGTTTAAAAGTGATCGTTGAAAGCAAGAAATTTCATATAATTTGAAACAAACGCTAGCCTAAGATGCCTAAAACTAATGAAACAAGAACAAACTTATCAGACATAATAAAAAATGAGTCAAGTTCAAACGAAGCAAAAATCAAATAAGCCAAACTTGAAAGTAGATTAAGCTTGCTCAAAATGGTCATGTTCACACTTCTATGTTGTTATATTAGAATTTAGCTCTAAATCTAGGGTTGCATATGCAAATACGTGCTTGTTTATTTGATGGGGTTGCAACATATGACACAGTAGAGACTCAAGAGAGTCAAAATATGAAATTGGACTAGGTGCTACGAGTTATGACTAAAGAAGAAACTATTTGGACTTTGTGTATATCAGCCCACATTTAAAACATTGATACATCATACATCACAGATTCCATCTCGATAGAAATTACAAACTCACTTCTATACGGTTTGCAATGTTAAATCTGAAGGCCTGACCTGGTCAAACCAATCCTATTGGTAAAGAATCTAGACCAAAATAGTTTAGACGAAAGAATGGGGTAAGAGTAGGCCAGATTGGAGCAGATACACAATTGTATAAATTTGCTCTCGAATCAAAAGCTAAGCTTAGCAAACAATACCTACAAGGTTACGTGGCTTCCGGTATTTCGAAAGAATCTGCTGTCATTTGAGCATCACACTTATTTCAAGAATAAATAGCCCAAAACTTGGCAAAATGGCTGCATGTATTAAACAACTAATAATGATGTAAAACAATTAGGGCGATCAGGCTATGAATGTGTCATTTTTGTCATCCGTGCATGTAAATAATATTTATCCGCGGAGTAAATGCAAACAAACTGCGCATGTGCTCATTGGTAGATATCTGAATTTGAGTGTTCATTATAAATTAAAGGCAAGCCTGGGAATTCAAATAAAACCTCATTCAAAACTCCATTTTTGTATAATTCCAAAAACCATTCCGTAAGTATTTTCTCAAAATGGTCCGTACTTTGATTGAGAGCACAGTCAAAATAACCTATCTCCACACAATCTCACAAACACAACTACTGCTTCTATCCCATCAACCTTTTCTCAAATGAAATAAATTTGTGCTCATAAAAACTTTGCATATATTCAACGTTTTGTAGGAATTTTTTTTCAAAATTTATATCTTTTTTTTTCCTTTTAAAATATATGAATTTTTAAGCTTTTATATTGAAAAAAAAAACGACAGCTATAGTTTAACTAAACAGAATAAATTATTTTTCAGTTTCACAAAGCAAATAGATGACCTTTTATCAAAAAAGCATTATCAGCTTTGGCTGCAGCAACAGTAAACTCTAATTTCTCTAAAGCAGCTTTTAAACCAGCTAGCTCACTATAAAAAAACGACCAAATAAGCCTTGAATCTACATCCTAGCCTCTCTTTCTGAAAGTAAAACAACATAAAAACGTGAGGCAAAGCCAAACATTGGGTTTACAAGCCAACAATGGAATGCCAGCTCCTGCAAAATAAAATTTATTGAATAAATAAACAAACCAAATACAAGAAGAAATAAGAAAAATATATGCGATAATTAGATAGATATAAAAAAGAAATCAACTTATCAAAACTCGCTATGAAGATGGTGGATGATGTATAAGGGAGAGTATAATCTGAAAAAAATAATTGCATTAAGACAATCTTCTCGGCCAAGTCCCACAGTTTCAAATATTGGTTTATAATTCAAATAATAAAAAACATTCTAAACCAATTTTTATTTATAAAGGAATGAGACCATATTAGCAGGAAAATATTACAATAGCACTCATGAACCAGTCTACGATAACTAGACCCAATAACTTTAACGAGAACAAAAGGTGTACCGTTAACAAGCACTGAAATAGAGAACAATAATCTTATATACTTGAACAAAACCCTATAAAAAGTGGGTGGCGCTCCTATAACTCTTAAATGTGCTTCAGTTACCGGCAATAGCAAAATTTATGTAGCATGCCAAATTCAGTACCAGCTATAGCCAAATTTATGTAGCATGCCTTGAAAAATCTGAGGCATGGGATTGAAACTCACCTTAACTCTGGTAGCCACCTGAAAAATAAACAATAGTTAATCGGATATCACAGAAGATGTTAACTATTGATCGTATGATTTATCAAACACAAAGGATAATAGGCATGAGAACAATATAAACTCACCACTGAGAATAATGCTGACAGCCCAACTCCAACTCCAACCCAGAAAAGAGGTGAACCGCTGTGTTGCTCAGTGTGAATTAGGTAGAGCATTTATATTAATAAATTTGCTTTCCTTAAAATATTTACAGAAGCATAAATCTTCAGAGTTGAGTTAAGCTTACAAGTAGGTTGGTGGGGGTGGCAGTGGGGCCTGAGGAACAGGGGTAACTGTAGAAATCTCGCTGCTATTTGATGCTGAAATACTGGCAAAATTTTGCGTTCTGATTTTTTCAAGCACTGAAAAACATGTATTAATTTTATAAAAGAATAATGTCACAAAAACCAGTTCAGTGAGCACAGAATACAAAAGAATAGCATGAACGAAACTAATATGATCTAGAGCCAAAAATCAGCGAACAAATTGCAAGAAATGTGTGGGAAAGCTAAAATTAGGGCAACTTGATTAATCTCCAAGCAAACAAATAGGATATAATGGATGATCCACAATTCAAGAGGTGGATCAACTCTCCCAAACTCTAACCTTAACACCAACAATTCGAGAGGTAGCTCACCCCAATCCTAGGCATAATAAGCCCTATTTATACCCCATAATAATAATAAATAAAAGATTAAATTGCCCTAGGCGCCGGTAGATCAGAAACAAGAGGCGTAAATGCAATTCAATTTCAAATGGAATTGAGGTTAGCAAGTTTATATGATTTTATAAAATGACATCTAGAAACCAATGCCTAGTAATAATTGTGGCACAGGAACAAATGAAGGAAAAATCTGCAAGCAAGACTACATATTGAGGAAAAGACCGCATATGAATCAATGTGAAAAATAAGAATTTAAAATGGGCTGACTGGTGTTATAATGTTAACAAGAGAATAACTCAGCAATTTATTTAAATGAAGCCCCTTCGATGTCCCTGCTTCCTAGAAATGATTTATGATTTCCGATCAACATGCATCATATATTATTTAAAAGACAGTTACTTATAGAGGACCAAGTTCAATTGCTAGTTCAGCAGTTCCACAATACCAGATTTAGTTAATCAATACTTTGCTTTAAAAGAAGGAAAAAAACTTGCAGCAGCAAAAAATAAAGTTGGCACCAAAAAGAATTTTTACTAACCAATCCAAGTATCCATGAAATATAAACCTTAACTAAATGGTTCAGAATGATGCAATGGCAGCCCCATTCAAGGTCGGATTGGTCACACCTGATCAACAGAAATCAGAATTATCCAAATCAACTGTCTGTAAGATCTAGACTACCTGCTTCAAGTTAATAGCCTAACCAGGCCTGTGACATCCCATGCCGTTAAAAGGCCAAACCCAAAAAACAAAGCGGTAGCAGTTTTGTCGTTTTCTCTACTGCTCGCAGCCAAGGACCTGTCAAAACTGCCCCCACTAGCTCACAATTTGCCTACACATTATTTCGTTCAACATGATTGAAAATGGTGTAAATCATTGCAAAATAATTGGGCTTCCAAAATCTCTTGAGCATCACCTTGTTAAAAAAGGTATTATAAGCGCATGCCTCAAATCGAGAAGCACAAAAAATGCCTCAAGGCTTTCTGCCTTGAGGCATTTGAGGCAGTAGTTCGATCAAATTATGTTAAAAATATTACAATATGTTTTATTATATTATTAATAGATGTGATATTATATCATATTATATTATAGTTATATCTAATACAATGCCTCAAAAAGATCAAAAGGCATTATAAGTATTAATAGTGCTATTAATTTATTATTTTAATTTAAATTGTATTGAATCTAAATTAATATAAGGGTCAAGAAAATAAATATACTAATTGAAAAAGATTTGGAAGATGCCAATGAGAGAGATAAAATGATGACAAAATTTATCACATATGATAATTCTCTAAAGAAAATGACAATCAGAATGAGATCATCGTGATCCTCATGATGTATTTAAATTTTAAGTGATTGCTTAGTTTGAAACTCATTACAAACTTCCATTTTATATCAACATTTAAAAGTGAGATTTGTGGTTCATACATTTATGACCATAAATTAAATTAATATATCAATAATTTATATCATATTCATGAATAATTTTTATTTTATGAGCTTATTTCTCTATTTTGAGGTTTGCATCTTGCCTCACTAAGATCAAATACCTCAGTTCCTGATTTCACCTTTTTAGACATTGGTGTTGCATACTTCGCTATTTCTCAATTTGCTTAAAGCAAAAAAGATCCTCTAAAGGCAAAGAGTTTATCAACAAAAATGACACAAAAAATTATATATTCCTTTGATCAAGGAACCAAACACCTTCCCATAATTACTCTTAACAATTCAATCTCCATAACTTTAAACCGTTATAATTAATGCACAAATCATGGATTAGAAACACCACTAGCCACAGTTCAGGTCCAAGCAATAGGATGTATCAAACCAATCATAGCATTGTTTTATCACGATTTGATGATAAGAGAGTGCAATCTCATTGTTTGTAGTTGGTAACTATAAGGAATATTTCTAATAAAGAACTATGCAATTTGTAAGTAGCTCATCATTCAATTCATTAGAGGAGATTTTCAATTATGAAGACTAACAAATCCCATTAGAAATATCAAAAGGAAACCCCAACTTCTCGACATTTGCATGTGTTTGCCTTTGTCACAACTGTCACCAGCAAGTCCAACATTACCATTGTCATGTCATAAGACTTGTGTCTGAACCCTAATGCATGCAACAATAATTGTTCGCAAGATTTGCGCTATTAGCTGTAGTGAACATTTAAGAGACGTGTCACAAGCAATCATTGAGAAGATCTATGTTGCATTCCATCTCTTTCATGACTTGCATTAGGGCCCATATTACAGCTACCTACAAGGAAAGCCTAAATCTACTCATTCGAAAATCATAGTTGCAACTCCTAATTAAGTCGTATCATGTATGCTTGCATTATGCATGCATCACCAATAGTGTCCCCCATTCTACACTAAAATTGTGGACAACTCTTCAGTTTTCATTATAGTAATTGTTTGTCCAATCATAAAAAATTTTCTACGATAGTAGAAGGTGTTCTACTAAGCAAAGCTTGATAATTTCTCTCTCATGGGATTTTTCACATAAAAACTCTCATCTCGTGATTATCTTACTTACTTAATGATTACATATAAGATCCAAAACCTAAGGTGATCATAATGACTCTAACTCTCCCAACTCAAAATCTCAAAAAGAACAGTTTGGTGTGGCCTGTAAGAAGCCTTCTCGCCTTTGCAAGATATTGATAGAAATAGTCGAAGATCATCCGTACGAAAGGGCCTTAAAATTCTCTATCCAAAAATTTTGATTGACTGGTTTCTTTCTTGAAGTTGCTTCAAATCATTTCTAGGTACTTTTTTTTTCTTATGAAGGTGAAAAATGGAGCACTAAGAACATTCTTATTGAGTGATATCGCAGTTAACCTCCAATGAAGGATGATGCTCTCAAGACCATAAACAAAAAAACTATTTTACCTCATCAAAAACAAACCAAGGTCGGTTGGCAATTCAACTCTACCCTTGAAAGGGTGTTTGTCAATTTTTTGGGTATAATAGTATAGAGATGGTACCATTTCACTACATTTATTAGACGCATCAAGGTGCATTTTGTCCATCAACATAGAAGCTTGAACAAGGGACGATCATCATTATATTAACTAAGATGAAGTCGACAAAATCAAGACATTCCTCTATGAAATTTTAAAGCTGCCACAATAGTCACTGCTATCATCAACTAATGAAATCAATATTGAGCTTCCAACATATACTTCCTGCTCAACTGACATCAAGTCATAATTTCCATCAACACTAAGTTGCTTTCCTTGCCAAAATAATGTCTCCTCTCTTTGCCAACATGAAGCCACCTCCCTAGCAAACATCAAGTAACCTCCTCCGCCTCCCTTACTAATCAAGTCACATCCTTCGCTAACATCAACAAATTTGTTCCCTACACCAATGCTAACTTGACCTCATTCGCCAGTACACCAGAAGTTGTTATTATCAATTGAGATAAAAAATCATCAACTTACAACCCTGTTGATCAAAACCTTCAGTGGCTCAAGCCATTGCATGTGGCTTGCAAACACTGCCTTTAACATCTGTTGCAATGAACTTACAATCATATCATGAAAAGGATTCCATCAAATTGTCCACCACAAAGCAGTCCATAAGAAGAAAACTTCCTCACAATTTAGGCATCAAATTGAAAGGAGATTGGAAAATGGAGGCAATTGATTGTTCTAAATCATTTGATTTCCTAGAAATAACCAATGATGGTGATTCTCAAATCACAATATTGAGAACGAAAGAGAAAAATAGCCACAATGCCACAAGTGAAGATAGATCAACAATTGGAAGATTGGTGATCATGATTGGTAGGCAGAAAATCATTACAGTTGGATCCGAATTTAGATTAAAATAAAAAAAATATAAGTTTTGAATCTCAAAATTATTTTGGATTTTTTTTTTTTTTTTTTGAAATACTTGCAACAACAGCAACAACAACAAAACCTATATCACACTAATTGGGGTAGGCTACAAGAATCCTTTTTCTCCATTGCGTCCTATTTAGTGTCATATTTTCAGTTAATTCTAATAAATTAAGATTATATGTTATACAATATGCCCAAGTCTTCCTAGGTCTACCTCTGCCTTTCTTAACATAAGTCGAATCCAAAACATCTACTCTTCTAATCAGATCATCAGATGATTGTCGTTTAATGTGACCAAACCATCTAAGACGACTCTCTCTAATTTTGTCCATCACTGAAGCTACACCAACCCTATTACAAATATATTCATTTCGCATTTTGTCTCTAAGTGTACAGCCACTCATCCACCTAATCATTCTCAACTCGGCAACACTTAACTTAGTTTTATGCTTCTCTTTTAAAGACCAACATTCAGCACCATAGAGCATTGCAGGTCTCACCACCATCTTATAAAATTTTCCTTTCAGTCTAAGCAATACTTTTCTATCACACAATAGGCCTAAAGCATTCCTCCACTTCGACCAACCAGCTTGAATTCTACTAATAACATTCCCATCAATATCAACATCACTTTGAACAATAGACCTGAGATTTCTAAAGTGCTCACACCTTTTAAAAATTTGATCACCCATAGTTACATTTTTGTCACTAGAGCTACAACTACTAAAATTACATTCCATGTATTCAATTTTAGTTCTACTCAAACAAAGGCCTTTAAACTTCAAGGTAGGCCACCATAATTCAAGTTTTTCGTGAGCTTTTTCACTCGTCTTATCCACGAGAAGGATATCATCAACAAAAAGCATATACCAAGGTACATTCTTTTGTAGGTCTCCAGTAAGACCATCCATAACTAAAGCAAAAAAGATATTGGCTAAAGTTGGGCCCTTAAGTAGACCAACAGAAATAGGAAAATATTTGGTCAATCCTCCTTCTATTCGAACACAAGTAACAGCTCTTGTAAACATATGTTTAATGACTTTAATATAAGTCATATCAAGAACTTTTTTTCTCAAGAACTCTCCAAAGGATATCTCTTGAAATACTTGATTAGAATAAAACCACTTGTAATTATCTTTCAATTTAAAATAATCTTATTTCTATTTGTGGATAGAGATCCCTCCCCTCAAGCCACCGGATTCCAAAACAGCCAAACAGCCAAACAGCCAAACAGCCGGCAATCCTACCCCTAGTGAAACCTGCAGAGACCAAAACAGCTGCGCAGCAGTGCTGCCAAACTGCTCCCAGCATAGCCAGATCCATTAAACTTGTCGTGTTGGCAGCAAACCTGCTGTCCAGCGCCATCATAATGCAATCATCACTCTACAAAAAGGTACAGAAAACACAAGTTAATGCAGCAGCTGTCTAAAATCAACAGGGGAGGAAAACAAAAAATCACTTTCAATCCCAGAACATAACATAGGCAGAAACAGCACGAATGTTGCTATATAGTCCAGAACAGTGACCAGGATTGCCATTACAGCCATCCAGAAGAGAAACAACAACTTGGCTCGTTGTCCTACAACTTTAAAATAAAGAAAAAACTTATTATCTATAACAAAAAAAACACACACTTTAAGCAACACTAAATTGATTCATAAATCACTAGGGTTCCTCTCAAAAGAATTCTTGTAACGTTTTCTAACTGGTATAACTTCTCATGGTGGACTGATACAAAAAACATCAAGAGCTTGGCTATGGATCACTCTCAAAAGAGTTCTTGTAACGATTTCTAACTATTATAGCCTCTCAATGTGGTCTTATACAAGAACATTAAGAGATAGGCTATGGATCATGCCATAACTATTGGGCCTACCATCGCCACCACTTAGATGAATCACAAATGCCAACAATAAACTGTACCAGCCTCAGCCTATAAGGTAACCCCAACAGTTAACTTTTGGTCTGCCTTTGCTGATGCATTTGGGCGTGCTACAATTTGCAATTCCTAGCTTATTGCGGTCGTTGCCTTCGGACTTATCAATAGCACCACCATCAGTCTCATGGTTACTATACCCCATTAGTTAGCTGCAAAAATCACCTCAAAATTGGTTGTGATCCCCCAGGATTTGGTGTTGTCACAATCACTTCACCTGCCTTTATCACCGCCTCCAAGATGACAATTGCAATCACCACCGTTAGGATTGTCACATCTTCGACCTTCGGGAAAGCTACAAAATTGTCTCCAATGCCATCAAAGTTGATGCCCTTAAAAAGGTCGTGATAGATTCCTTTGAATTTGCCAAGGTTGTTGTCTCCTTGACCACTACCTATGAGACAATTAAGTCCATCATCATCGCCACGCAAAGGCCCTCAGTTATGCTATCTTCAAGCATATTTTTAATTGGCCTAAATTCTAATAATGTTCAATACTATTATTGAACCAATTTCCATAATAATATACTAGAACCTCCCCTCTTGTCCATATTCTCTTTTTTCTCGCAAGTAAAGCAACTCCACAACAGCAAGCGCCTCTTTTCAAGCTCCTTTCAATCGACCCTAGCTCCTCCACAATAATCTCCTCTCGGCTCTTAAGAATAATCCCTTCCCTCCCTCTTCCTCCTAGATTCCGCTCTACCCCTACACAAATTGATCCCTCCCCAACTACAGAGTAGCATTTCCCAAGCCAATCACTATTTTATGTAACTTCAATTTAAATAAAGAATGAAAGACTTGTACAAATATGAATAAAATTAGCATCAAAATTTGTCGCTATCCTGCTAGTAGTAACACTAAGCACAAAGCAAACATTTATATTTCTTCACATAGTGCTTATAATGAGAAGGTTAATAAAGCCACTAGAAAATAAAATAATGGAAAAAAATTTCAAGATCCTTCACTTTAATTTGAACAAGAGGGGATATATCTACACATCTCTCAAATACATTATAAAATTTGAATAAAATAAAAAATGGAGGAAAAAAATAGGAGCTGACAATCCTTTAGGAAAGCACAAATATTACAATGCGAGGATCATAAAGAAATAGATTTAATGGTATAAAGCCTCAATCTATGTTTCTTAAGTTATTTGCTATCCAAAGGTCATAAGTATACAGATCCAACAATACAAAGCCTTGATCTGTGTGTCTTAAGTTCTTAGCTATGATTGAAGCAGACTCTCCCTCAAATTGGAAGACAGAAATCTACCATTCCAAGTTTGCTTAACATATTTTTAAATGATGGGTTACATAATACTTTGGTGAATATTATAACGCTCCAATTTAGTAACATTAGTGTTGCACTCCCGGATGAGGAGGAGACGGGCTCATGCAATCCTTTTCGAGGAAACGAGGGAAAAGTGAGGAGGGAAACTCGAGCGAGCACCTTTACCTTTATTTTGAGCAGAGTGGTAACGGACGAACTCGATTTAATGAAAGGTTAAGGTTGAAGACATAAGGCATCATCGAGTGGCTCGAGGCAGACAAGCAAAGTGACATAGGTGAGCTCGATAGCCTTGAGGGTTTGATTGAGGTGAGAGGGGAGAAAAAAAGACAAATCAAGAGAGAGGAGCGAACCGAGCAAGAAGCAGACAATTTATGCGGGCAAAAGAAAAGTTGAGCCAGTTTGACAAGAAGGAGATCGAAGAAGCACCAAGCTGTGCAATTGGAGACGGAAGCAAAGGACAAGCTTAGGATTTTAGGAAAAAGGGATGTGTGAAACTAGATTCTTTTATTATGTCAATACTCTACATTGAAGTTTGTTAACGAGGTATGAGTCATAACTAAAATAAATATATAGTTAATATATCTTATAACATTATTTAAGAAGGTAAAATTTACATATGATAGTAAGAAAGTTAAATTAGTATTTAAAAATTAACATTAATATTATTGAAATTATGAAAATCAAACATTTTGTTAGAGGCCATATACTAATAATAGTAATGTAATGAATTTGATAAAATTAGAATTGTAAAATTTTAATTTATAGGTATTTTAAATTTAATGTATAATAGGGAAAAAGTAAATAAGATAAAATAAAACAAAAGGAAATTTAATAATTAAGTCATATATTTGAATAAGAATTATAAGATTAATAATTAAATTTAAGGAATTTCAATTTTTAATTTAAATTATACGATTCATAAAGATTAATTGAGCATAATTAAAAAATGTTATTAAATAAAAAGAATTTTCATGTTTAATTATTTAAATTCATAAGATTAATTATAAAGTAACATGATTAAACATAAATTTGAAGGACTATAGTCATAGTTAAAATGATCTAATAAGAAATTTTTTTAGTAATTAATATACAACAAAAGGTAAAATTAAGTAATATGATATTAATTTATCAATTTTTTCTATTATTGGTGTTCAATTGAAGGAGTTATAACTTAGAGTCAAGGAGGGTGGAAAGCTCGAGCTGAGTACTTGTACTTTTAAATTATAGTAGTGTTCACTTCTTCTAAATCTAATACATGATGTTAATTATTCAAATAAGTTTTATACCGTGATAGTAAAAATAAACTGATTTATTTTTTCTTCCAATTCAACTAGTCATATTGAATTTTTTGTTACCAATCTATGTATATGCCATCTATCGAATAATTCAAGATATTATATTATGTATTGAATGTTGTAAAAATAAGAATAATATTAACTATTTTGATGGCTTGCATGTGCATTGAATATAATAAATTTTATGGTACTAGCTGAGGGACGCTAAGGTACGTTTGTATTTAATGAAAAATGTTATTGATATTGATGTACATTAATTAGCATAATTTTTGGACGGTGCTCAAGTGAATGATGTTTCTACATTAAAGGATATGTATATGTTACTGTTATATTAAACAAATTGAATGTTTTGAACAATCACGAACAATCACATATGAATGTTTACTGCTTTTGTAGTGATTGATAGTATTTTTGACAAGCATGTGTATTATTTTCTCTTTAATTTTGTTACTATAATATAAAAGTACGGGTACTCAATGGGTTTTTAGTTCACTGCTATTTTAAATTAACATTTTACTTCTAAACTTTTATTTAAAGATGAGTAATAGAAAAGGGAATGTACATAAAAGACGTGAACAAATTGAGCTAAGGTAAATTTATTATTTGCTTAGTTTAATTTTTAAGTTTGTAGTTGCTCTTTCACTAATTTTGGAATAATTAAATATCAGTTATAGAACAGTTATAGAACATGAAAATATAAAATTTAAATTATCCATCTTGGGAAATTATAAGCTCTAATTTGGGTTGTAACAAAAGTGAAACCGATAACAAGATTTTGAATACATAATATGAATCTTATCGAAAAAGATAATAGATTAATTAATGAAAAGCTTTAATTTGAATTTTAGAGTGCTCTCAGAGGATGAAGAGAGGGACTCTTGCAATGATTTAAGAGGAGACAAAGACAAAGTGAGGAGGGAAAATCGAGCGAGCACCCTTACCTCTCTTTCGAGCGGAGTTGTAATAGATGAACTCAGTTCAATGACAAGTTAAGGCTGAAGAAATAAGGCATCGTCAAGTAGCTCGAGAGAGGAAGACGACGCGACACAAGCGAACTTGATAGCCTTGAGGGTTTGATTGAGGGTGAGAGGGGAGAGAAACGAATCAAGCGAAAGAGTAGATAACGTGGGAAGAAGCAGAGAATGTGCTAATAAAAGCAAATTTGAGATGGTTTGACGAGTTGGAGATCGAAGGAGCACCTACCCATGCGATCGGCGATGAAGACATTGAATGAGCTATGAACTCGCAAGTAGATCAGTGGTGGACTTTCACGATAAATGAATTCTATGAGGTTAGGTTCTTTTATTGTGTCAATATTCTACATTAGTGCAACTTTTAATGAGGCATGAGTGATAGCTAAAATAAATATACAGTTAATACATCTTAAAATATTATTTAAAAAGATAAATTTTAAATATGATAGTTAGAAAGTTAAATTAGTATTTAAAAATGAAAAATAATCTTATTGAAATTATGAAATTGTTAGAAGCCCATATAATAATAATGATGATAATAATAATAATAATAATAATAATAATAATAATAATAATAATAATAATAATAATAATAACAATAATAAAAGTAGAAAAAATAATAATAATGTAATTAATTTGAAAATATTAAAATTTAAAAGGGTTTAATTTATATTTTGAGATAGATATTTAAATTTAACATATAATAGGGTAAAAGGAATAAAATAAAATAAAACAAAAGAAAATTTATAACTTATGCCATATATTTGAATAAGAACTATAAGATTAAATATTAAACTTAAAAAAATTTAATTGGTAATTTAAATTATATGATTCCTAAAGGTTAATTAAGCATAATTAAATAATGTGATTAAAGAAAAAAATTAATGTTTAATTATTTAAATTCATACGATTAATTATAAAGTAATACAATTAAACTTAAAATTGAAGGATTATAACCTTATAGTTAAAATGATCTAATAAGAAAATTTTTAGTAATTAAAGAGTAACAAAAGTATAATTAAGTAATATGATATTAATTTAACAGGTTTTTTATATTATAGATGTTCAAGTGAAGCAGTTACAACTTAGACTCAAGAATAGTGGAATGTTCAAGGTGATTGTTTATACTTTTAAATTATAGTAATATTTGACTTTTTCTAAAACTAATACATGATGCTATTTATTCTGATAAATCTTATACTGCAATATTAAAAATAAATTATTTATCTGCTTAAATTTATTTGGTCATATTGAATTGTATGTTACCAATCTTTGTATATGTCAATCCATCGCATAATTCAAAGTTTTATATTATAGATTGAATGTTATAAAAATAAGAATAAGATTAACTATTTTATTTGCCTGCATGTATACGTTGATATGATGAACTGACACTAGTTGAGGGACACTAAGGTATTCGTACACATAAACAAAAAAAATTTATTAATATTAATGTACCATAAATGACAAAATATTAGACAAAACGCATGTGACAGTTGTTCATACACATAAAAAATATATATGTAACTATTATAATAAAACACATTGAATGCTTTGAACCATCATGAACAATCACATCTACAAGTTTACTATTTTTGTACTAATTTATAATACTTCTGACTAACATGCATATTCTTTTCTCTTAGATTTTTTTTACTATAATTAAGAAGTAGAAATACTCATTGGCTTTTGTAGCTCACTATTGTTTTAAATTTACTTTTCAAGTTTAATCTTTTATTTAAATATGAGTAAATGAAAATGGAATATGCATAAAAGACATGGATAAACAAAGCTAAAGTAAATTTATCATTTGCTTAATCTAATTTTTAATATATAGTGGTTCTTTCATTTATTTGGATGCTTAAATGTTAATTATAGAACATGAAATAAAATAATTTAATTATTATTGTCAATGTTCCCATTTTGAAGAATTCAAGCCCGGGTCTAGTCATCACAAATATGTCGACCAGATGATTTCTCTTGATATTGTGTAGTATCTACATAAGCTATTTATTCAAAATCTTTTTTTTTTGTCCTGACTCACTTGGAGTTTCACATGGCCTGCATTATGTCATCTTAGTTTCTTTCAATAAGTCCATAACATATTTCTGTTGCGAGAGAAATAAAAAGGTCCACTGATCTCCAGTAGCATAGCATTCCACAATCGTTTCGTGGTCAAGGAATCAATATCTTCTCAAAGTAACAATTTTAGGTATTTAGACTACGGAGTTGGATCCACAAGTTATTTGATATGTCCCTTTCTCTTTAAAAATATCTCCACGATTTGGGACCATATAAGATGACTTTTTTTTTTCATTCAAGCGATAAGATGCTTGAAACACCTGAAATTCTTCTTCGGTCTAATTTTCGTCATTAATCATAGCAGAGATTTCAAGGAATTCAAACACAGTGAATAAAAGGACAAATCAGCAAGACGAATAAGGTTAGAAGTGAAAACTCTAACCTTAGAGAACAAGAACAAACACTAGAATGAAAACCTTAACTTTTGTGAATAAAAATAAAAGTTGGAAGTGAAAATTTTAACCTTTAATAATAAGAATAAAGACTGAAGTGAAAACCCTAAGTTTACTCTGACACCATGTTCAATAAAATAATGGAAGTTACTGCCAAGTTTTCATTTTTCTTTGCACAATAAAGGAGTATATATATATATATATATTAAAAGCCAATGGCTGATTTTATTGAAATATAAAAGTATACATAAAGATTGTATGAGAGGAGCCCAAAGAAGCACCCTACCCATACGATACAAATACATAAAAACTCCAACAAAAGGTACTGATAGACTCAAATAAAATTAAAAACAAATTTAAAACATGTTGAAAACAGTAGCTAGGGACAAGCCAGTTTAGTCATGTCTCTTCCTCTAGTTTTAGAAGCGGAACCAGATAACAAGCTTTAAAGAGTCGTGTCATTGTCAAGAGTCACCAAAGTATCTATATGTATGTATGTATGTATGTATGTATACAAACACCTCCCATAGGCAGTCTAAAATTGAAATAAAACCAAAAAAAGAAGAAAAATAAATAGGGGTTGACAGTCCCTTGGGAAAACATATTGATTACAATCTGAGGGTCATAGAGAGATAGATCTAATGGCATAGAGTCTTGATTTTTATGCCTCAAGTTCTTTGTTATCCAAAGGTCATGTGTAAACAAAACCAATGGTATAAAGGCTTGATTTGTGTGCCTTAAATTCTATGGCTATTATTGGAGCAGAAATTCAACAAGGTCATGGTTTACAAGTTTGGTTAGATAAAAGCAAGAAGTATAAACATTATATTTTCTTATTAAATTATAGTTTTTTTTTATATTTAAGCCTCAAAATGTTTAGTTATAATAATATTTCAGTTTTAGTTTTATGTTTTTAACAATCTTTGGTACTTAGGCTTTTTCAAGCATTGCTAATTGCTTTTCTAGTCTATTTTTTACTCTTTTGCCATATATTTTGCTCCTTAATTAAGCTTCATGCTTCTTTTTCAATATTTTTATAATCCCTCTCTTACACCTATTATATTAGGTTTATTAAAAATGATTTGTTGATTTTAATTTATATTATGATATTTTACTAAGATTATTATGCATCTATGGGCTATTCATGAGTAATAATAGAGACTGAATGGTTGAATTATAGAGGTAGAGAAGTGATTTTGTAAATATGTTCATATTTGCAAGAAGAGATTGTTTGGTTGAAAGCATTATGAACAATAAAGAGGTTTTCATTTTCATTTATTTATTTATTTTGTGGTATTTGGTTTGAAGTAAATCAAATATAAAGCATTTATAAAGAAGATTTGAAATAACCCAAAATATCCAATTTTGACGAATTTAGAATTTGCCCAAAACAAGTGAATTCTAAATGCAAGAGAACTCACATCGCATGAACTCAAACTTCCTACCCACGGCTCCAGGATCCCAACCCCACCGCCCCTAGTCACCACCTCCTAGCTCTTATTTTAAATAACATGGCATACACAAAAACATATTTCAATGGATTTAATTTGCATCTAACACAACTTGCACATTTTTTAAATGAATACATTCAAATAACCTCACATCTCTAAAAAGCAAGAATTTTAAAAACATCCAGCCAAACAAACCTTTAATAAGTTCTCAAAAATTTTAAAATATGTGCACTCCACTAACAGAAAATTTTGTTAACATGCACCATTGGTAAGTTGTAATGACATTGTTCAAAATGGAGGGAATGGTTTCTTCATTCAAGTTTTAGTGGTGAAACCCACAATCATATAAATCTCTAAATCCTGAAATAAGCACAAACAGATTGTGAGAATCCAACCAGTATTAACAACTATAACTTCAAACAGTTTTCAGTAAATCCTCACAGGGTGTACAAAATCCTGTTTTAAAGTGATTGCAGAATCCTATTTGCAGCAAAACAACCCCTACGGAAAAATAAACCTCCAGACATTCGAATTCCCAAAAGAACATAAAACAGGTACCTGTCCACGAAACTCTCAGCGAAGCTTCGTCGCGGCTCTCGCGTCCAAGTGACGAAGCAAGGAAACGGGAGTCTCTTGATCTACGAATTCCTCTCCCGCCCGCCGGCACAGAAAGTAATGGAAATGCTGGCCATCGCCGGATTCGGATATCGTTAGCAGAGGGTAAACCGGCAAAGACAGAGAATTTGCTGGACGCCAGAGCAAGATTTTCCATTTTCTACCAGCTCACAAAGCCGGCTTCCTAAACCGGTCGCGCGAGGGTTTATGCGATGGAGAGAGTAGAGGGGGAAGGAGTAAGTACTGCCTGTGCTGATATCGAGCGGAGAATGAATGATAACGCGAAGTTTCTTGCCAAGGTACCCCTACCACGGTTCTGATTTGTAACTATGCAATATTCTTTTATCCAGGGAAGGCCTTAAATTGGACGCCCATCAGTTACAATTAGGGCTGCCTTTGTTGTTCATGTATAATTCGTGTTACACTGATTAAATAGTTTCTATTTTATTTATTGGTTATGCAAATGAGCACTGATAAATAATTTTTTTAGCTTTATTTATAGACGAGTATTTTTATATGATTGTATTTGATATATCATAGTTTTAATTAAATAAATAGTTAAATAAATATTATTATTATTATATTTATATCGATTTTTATAAAGAATTATTAATTTTTTTTTAAAAAAAAAAATCATTCGAGCTAGTGCCAAATCAAACCTGAGCTACAACGATATGAACCAATTCAAACACAAGCATTTTTTGAACAAAAAAATTCTCAAAAAAATATAATACAAACATGCACCAGCTTGTTGATGTCTCTTTGGTACAAAGTCATGGTTTTGCATGTGTTTTGGAGATAATTTTGCTTTTGTAATGATCAATACGAATTTCATATTTAATGTGGATATTTTATGTGTTTTGGTTTTTTTTTTTTTATTCTGTCATTCATTGTTGTTCACGCCCCATTTTGTTCTGATAAAAATGAACCCTATTAGTATTTGTGCATTTTTTTTTTCAAATCACATTTTCTAGGTCATGACGGCACGAAAAGTTACAGTGAAGCAAGTCGGTCAAATCACGCAAATATAATTGTCAAGTAATAATATGGTTAAACAGTACAATGTATTAATCTCACAGAAAAGTGTTAAAAATTACTCTGGAGGACGAAAATTTAATTTATTGATCGTCTAAACCTAGTTTGGCGTGATCACAAATAAGAGATGATTTTTTAAAATCCTACTTAAAAACAATAACAAAAGATAATGAGGTTGGAAAATACAAAAAATAGCGGTAGATAAAACTTATACTTTTTTTAAGGAATGTGAGCCTCACGCTTCTCTGGTTTAGGTATTGTGGTAGTTTGTATTCTTCGTAAACTTTCTCCTACATGGTAGTTGCCAACAATGATAGAAAGTCCTTCTTATGTCTATGCCTAGATGAAAAGAAGGATATAATCCATGAAGTTGAGGTTTTTTCAATCTCCATGGCATCCCAAAGATTTGTTTTGATCTTCTTTCTAGGCTACAAAATCCAAATAAAATATGTATATTCTTACCCGAATCATATAGTTAATAATTTCGTTCCTCTACGTAACAAGCAGGAGTTAGAGATCACAAATATGTTAAAATCCTAATTGGTCAGATTATGAGTAAATTTAATTATATGGTTAACACAATAACATAAGCCCTGATTTCTCAAGAAAAAGATGCATGGAAAGAAATCATCCGAGAAAAACATAAATACCACATCTCATGAATCATAGAGGCACGAAAGGTAATTTAGCTACGCATGATAGAAAAAACACACAAAAAATACTCCATCGAAAATCATTATTGCAAGCAAATCTGAATGGTAAAAATTTACAAAATAATTTATTTCCTCTTCCACATCATCAAATCCCTCTCTCATACAATAACATCTCAAAATATGCATACAAAGAGATAGGCAAGGAAAGCCTCAAGGAATTCAACCCCAAAAAGAGGAAGAGAGAATATAAGATAGAAATTCTCCAAACCATCACTTTTGCTCCCTAGTCGTCTTCACATCTATTTTCTTTTTTAGTTGCCCTAGAGGTGTGCTCTTATAGCCAAATCACGAATTTGGCTAGGAATTTTTTTTTTCTTAAATAGATCCTCACTCTGTCGTCGTGGTCACATCGAATTGTGATGAGGTCACGTCTTACATTTGGATCAGGCGGCATGGTCATGCCCAATCCAGGCATGGTCACAACGGCACTCTGAAAAGTTAGTGTGGTCGCGCCCATTTATGGTGTGGTCGCACCACTGGTGATGATATGGTGGTGTAGGCATGCCTCTTCTAGGCATGTTCACGCAGATTTTGACCTCTTTCTTCGGTTTTTTTCATACCGTAATACATGTATTCAACATCTATAACCTGCACAACACCAACAAAAACCTTCCACAAGTGTAACTTCATGATAAATAGGTAAAAATAACAGGTAAAATACAGAGTAAAAAAGTAGATGAAATCATGTTAATTGACTCATGACAATTGCTCCAAACTTTTTCTTATTACTTGCCCTCAAATAATCTCATAGCTCAATGGGGCTCCATGATAATATAATAGGTACATCCGATGGTTTCTAAATTATTCAATTTATTTATCGAAGTCGAATAAAAGTATTTAAGTATTATTTTAGGATCAATTATTTTTAATGTTTAATAACTTGATCTTTTCCTTAATTCTCTTTGCTCTGCCCCTAGGAAATCTGAAAATTTCTTAATTTAGTGAAGTTAAAATATTTTCACTAACATTTGATATTTTAAAGCAATTTTAGTGAAACTAGCCAACCTAATCCTTCCTAACGTTCTTCATGAAGACAACATTAGATGGATCTCATCAAAGAATCATTAAAAAGTTTTATAACATAAGTTCTACTAAGACACCTTCTAAGTTTTCCTTTTAATTTTAGTGTCAACTTTAAGCTTACTCTCAAGTATTTTTATCTTTTTAACTTTTTCTTTTTCTTTTTTTCATATTTTTCTTATTCTTTTCCTCTGATAATTACTATTTTTGGTTAGGCAACTTTTTTGATATTTAACTATTATGAAGGACTAATTTCCCCTAAGCGAAAAAGTCTAAAAAAAATTATTGTTTTGATGCTACCGCTTCATGTTATTTTCCAAGTAAAAGTTAAAACAACATCAAATCGGTTTTAAACAATGAAAATAATTCAAACATCATTGGTTTGCTACTTAATATTTTAATTACACTTTTTTAATTATTCAAAAATTTTGTAGGTGCAGTTAGAAGTTATTAAGTTCTGAAACCACATTATTATAATATTAAAGCTGCTTTCCCCTAAAGGACGCTTCTTTTTTAAAAAAAAAAATCATAAATAAATTGAATTAATCAAAATTCCTAGCATGAGTTTCATATTATCATTTAGTCTTTTACTGAGTTATGTGAACTACTATCAGGCTCATAAAGAAGTAATAATTTTTCCCCCAAACTTGTTTTTTTCCATAATATATGTAGCATGCAATAAAGGTAAACAAGATAACATCAAGTAAGTGCAGGAAAGAGTAAATACATGAGTAGTCACAAGAATCTCAGGAAAGCTCATAGCAAGAAATCAACATCATAGGTATGTAAATGTGTTAAAGTGCATCATCCATAGAAATAAAGAAAATCACAAAGAAATACGAAAGAAACGACACATATATAGCTAAACACGTGCAAGTAAATCACTTGGGTTAGAATCCGTGATTTTCATATGCTTTTGCTTAAGTAACATTACAAAAAATACTCAAAATAAATCCAAATGATAATTCAAAGCAAATTTCAAAGAAAACTTAAAAAAAAACCTTTTTAAAAGGCATACTGAAAGTAAAAAGATGCTCAACATATCAAATAATACTTGAGTTGCCTTCTAAAATAGTGCTTGGTTTTATTTTCCCAGCCTAACAAAAATGCTTCCTTTAGGATTAAACTTTTAAATTAGAATTCCTCAATCAATCACCCAATATTTTGTTGGTCTTGAAGTTTTTACTAGATCCTTAAAATTTAATTCTCTTGTACCTTTTTCCTCAAAGTTTGATAACAGTTTTATGGCCAGTATGTGGGGGATCTATTCATGTTATTATTCCTAAGAGTATTATCTAAATCCATAATTCTTCCAATTAAATCCCTATTTTTTATATCAGTGTTTTCCTCACAAATTGTAAGAAATGGGCCCTTGAAAGATAATTTTGGTTCTCCTAAATCTTTAATTGGATTGTTCTTCAATTTTTAGGCTCGGGATCTAACTCTATTGGTTTACTCTCCTACCTAGGCATATCTTTCAATTATTCCCCTTAAGACACTCTTATGATTGGTTCTATAGGCTCAACTCACTCCCTCACAATATAAGGGGGTGCCTTGAAAAGAAAAGCAAATTCTTCCTCAATCATTGTCCTACCAAAATCATCCAACTCAGCATGCTCTTCAAGAAACAATTCTTCAGAGTCAAAGTTATGGCTCTCCATTATCACTAAATTCTTTTGGCATAATAAGCTAACTAGTGCTTCATTCGATTTTCAATGTTTTTCAATATTGTAGTTTAACTTTGTAATTGATTCAGTATGTTTCTTGTCACTATCCTGGTTATCCCAATATTCTTCAAGATTAGTTTAGGGGCTCAACCAGTGTTGGCTTTCTACACTTGGGGCACTACTAGTCTGATTGAAGTTTTGGTAAGTTGTCCAAATTGGGTTGTAGGTGTTAAAATATGAGTCTTCAAACCTAGTTCCAATGCTACGGTGTTCAAAATTCATGTGATTATTAAACATCAATTGGTCAGAATACTCCTGAAAAAGTATAAACTAGTTTTCATGTAGGTTTGTCATTTAATGTCCAAAATTCATGTGAAAACTAGTCATTGATGTGTTGGTATACTCCTGAAAAGGTATAAATTAGTTTTCCTGAGGGTTGGCTACTCTAAAGTGTTGAAACATTTCTTTTTTGCATTTTCATTTTTTTTAGTTTTAAAAATTTTTCAGCACCTGTAAGAAAACATAAGAAATAATTGTTGATCTCATTGTTTGTGAGGTTTTTCTTTCCTCTTAGTGCTTAGGATCTAGCCATAGGACTTTCTCTTTGATTATCCTAGAAGACTAGAGATGGAACCCACCTATATAGAAATTCAAACCACCTCCTAGCTCTCTTTTAAACGCAACGTGGTTGGTCATAAACCTTCAACACTTCGAAGGTTAGGACCAACTTGTGAGGATTCGATGGTGAGTTCTCATAGGGTTTAGAAGCCTCAGGAACACCCATTACAACTTTCATACTTTCGTGCACGAATATCACGATTCGGATGTTCAACACGTTAAGTATTGCAATTCACGTCACCTACGCCTTTATATGTTGCATAATTAATCGAAATTTAAATAAAATTTTAAAACGGTTGACCGCGAACCAAAATTTTCATGAAAATTAAACTTGATGGATTTTTGACCGCGAACGACAAAACGGATCAAGCGAGTGCGTCTGGAATGTCGATTTCACTTAAGAAGGGTGTTCGTTTCACCTCGGCATGCGTGTTATAATTTTTGGGTCTGATTGCTGAAAAAGTGGTTCGAACAACTTTGAATGACAAAACGGACTACGCAATCGCATCCAGAACATTAATTTTACCTAAGATGGACATTCATTTCACCACAATGTCAAGTTCAAACGAAAAATATGGAAATGATTATTATAATATAATTATTGTTATAATAATATAATAATATTATTATTATCTATTATTCTATTGTAACTTACACATGCAGCTATCCAAAAAAACTCCTATTCTATTTAATGCATCTCACACCTCCCTCTCTCTCTCTTCTATAGGCATGTCTCCTTTATCTATGCAGCCAAAATAAAAAAATAAAAAAATAAATATATATATATAAACATATCATGTCTCTGTCCCATGTCTCCCTCTTCTCTCTCTCTTTCTCTCTCTCCCTCTCCCTTCTCACGGCAGCCAACATAAATAATAATAATAATAATAATAATAATAAAATCTCTTCTCTGTCTATCTCTCTCTCATCCCTCTTCCATTCTTCCCCTCACCTCATAGCCGCCTCTCTCTCCATCCCTCTCTTCTATATAAGAGCCAACTCACTTCTTCTACAATTCAAAGCAGCCCCCTTTCTCCTCTCCCTTCTTTTTCTTCTACCGGTGAACCTACTCCGATGAACCCCCTCCAGTGATCTTCCCGCCTCGGTCAGCTATGTGCCCCCCACCTTTTTTTTATTTCTTTCTTATTCGGGTATATATCTGAATGTTTACATATATGCTACCTTGCCCCCCATTGTCATTGCATATGCTTATATATGTAACATTTGACTGTCATGATTACATGTACAGTAGCTTATATTTTTATGTATTTGCACATTCACCACTTTAACTTCTATGTTTATGTGAAAGTTCTTGCTCTTGGACATTTACATATGATCACCAATTGGGCTTCTTATTTACATGCTTACGTTATTAATCTGTGCGATTGCTAGCCTAGACGTTCACCACTTAAACATGTCATCTAAATAAGGTCACTTAGTTTTATATGATTAACCACCTCAAATATTGGTGTAACCTTCACAAAGAAAAGCTTAAACCAATATATATATAGATATATATATATATATATAATATTTTAGTGTTACATATTTGATATTAAAAATATTAAATTTTGCGTATGTGAAAGTTAAATCTTTCGTGTTATGTATGTGATATTAATTAAGTCTTAAGTGGGTGTTGATGTGGATAAGTAGGAAATTAAGGGGTATTTTTTATTTAAATGATTACAAAAATTTTAAAAATTCATAACTTAGTGTAGAGAAATGATAAAAATAAAATAAATATACATCCGTGCTCACTAAATAGAGAAGAATAATGTGAACTAAAAAGATTTGCTTTAGTTAATTAAGTAAATTAGCATTGAAAATTCCTACTTTTGAAATAAAATAATTTTAAAAAATAAAATTAAAAAAAATACAAAGTCTTCTCTAATATTTTAATTAACCCATGAATAACAATTCATCAAAAATTTTTAAAGTTATTAGGTCTGAATTAAAGGAATTATGAAGTTAAAGGCCCCAAGGGGTAAAATGGTAATTATGAAATTTTGAACCCCAATAAAATTTTAGGTCGAACCAAAAAGTTAAAGGATAAAAAAAACCAACTCATAAATATTTTCTAAAATAAAGGGTAAATGTCTTATTTCTCCAATTATTGAGGGTTGGAAGATGATTAAGTATGGAAGATTCTAGAGTGACGGGCTTGAGATAGGAAGACAATAATTAACTAATTTGAAGCCTCAGATTAATGGTTAAGCATGATACAATCGTTTAATAAGGATTAATATCACCTTACTTAACATAAATTACAAATTTATCCTTAATGATCTAGGAGCTTGGTAGTTAGCTAGGATCAATATAAAATTATTTAAAGGGATTAGAAAAGAAAGAACATAGTTTGTCATAAGCACTACAACCTCAAGTTCAATTAAGAGAGAGTAAAATTTCCTTAAGTAATTAAACCCACTCTTGGGACAATCACCCATTCAAGCACCAAACAAAATAGTTGTTAGCCTACTTATGATTTAATTAACATATACTAAGCATAACTTAAAAGACATGAATTAAGTTTGGATGGTTTAATTAACAGTCTTAGAAGACCAAAATGAACTTAAAATGATCTAAAAGATTCTAAATTTGTCTAGAGGAATTCTTTGGACATCCTTGAGAGATTCTAGATATTTTAAAGGACAACTGGGTCTGTCATGATTTGATGAGGAAAATCATCCTGAAAACACAAACGATCATTGAACATCAAACAAACCCCTAAGGGCCCACAAATTTATGGTTCGGGACCTGATAACTCACACAAATCAATAGAAAAACCTCAAACTACTTATCCTACATTAATGACCCAATGCTCAAGGATTTGAGTCTTCTCTAAGGTATTTAAATCCTTGTGAGCAACTGAGAGTATTTGTTTTTTCAGCATATGGATCATCGTGCTTATGTAAGTTTGAAGACTAGGTGGCTAGAGCAATGACGATAATGCTAACGAGTGTTAAAATAAGAGATACGATGTGGGATTTTAGAATAGTACCTCTTACCTCAAGGACCTTTAACAAAAGGAGAGGATAAGGACCGATGATATTAATTGACTACTCTTGAGAAGATGATTTCCCCCGATACTCTTAGGTTGTCTGTAGTCTTAACTCGATTAGATTGATTAACTTGTGGACTGTGCCTCTTTACATAATATTTTAAACAAAAGTCTATTTTGCATGATAAAATTGTGTATGCATAAAAATTAAATTCAAATGAAAATTTATAAATGGCCACAGTTAATCACTTGGATCGAGGTTCGGACTGCCCTCTGTAGATGATCAGGTTGATAGATCTTACTTAAGGTTGGGAAACACACAACCCAGCTCCGAGCCCCCACCTTTACCCATGTCTTACACCCGGTTCTGATCTTCCATATGTGAATACGAGTTTTCTTTTTATTCGAGTTTTGCTACAACTCAGTTTTCAACTTTTATGTACTAAATCCTTATGTTTACTTCTCTGTACTTTATTTAATTCCGCAAATATATTCTGCTTTATGATGTTAACCATGCAGTTGGACTAGCGAGAAGATGACAGGTACACATTTGTATTTTATGCACTACAAGTTTATTTATTTACTTTACAACATCTTTTCTGTCTGGATTTATTTACCTTGCTTACAAAACTTTTCAAAACTAAAATTTACAAAACTATTTTTAAAATTAAACAACATTTTTAAACTACAACAACTAAACAAAAACTCCATAATATGTCCTCTTGAATTTATGGGAATTTCCCAAATGAGGTAACCCACGGTTGATAATGAGATCTCCCCAATTTGAATGAGCTTACAACTCATTTAGGCTAAGTAAATTCAAAAGAAAATAGTTGTACCAGAATGAGGGAACCGTGGGATCCTAACTGGTGTCGCTCTAATCAACTTTAACCCCTCCAATAACACTTGAACAACAAAACTTGACGTGAAAGCCATAAAACCTTTTGAAACTTAGATCTTAGGACTGCCACTTCAACGGGGAGCTCGAAAATAATATTGGGGGGCAACAAGATGAAGATGACCAGAAGATCAACTTCGAGAAAGCAACCAGATCTATAACAACATACATTCCTTAGCTTAAACAAGAAGTCATAGGGTTTCGAGGTAGCCTGTCTAGTACATCATAAATCCTCAACTCATCTATTAGGCTTTGGCATAATCACGTTGTGTAATTTAAACTCTAACTCGACTTAGACTTTGAGGTTGTCGTTTATTATGAAATAAACTCTCCTATCGTCTAGGTTATTTGCATGACTGTATCATGTAAGTGTAAGCCCCAAGTAAACAAAATTAGTAGGATGAAACATGAAGTAATGTTTTCTCAAAATTGAAGCCAAACAATAAGATAGTTTGAGAGGTCATTGAGTTCCCCTCGGGTTAGTGACATCTCCTACCTTTCATTCCTTTGGATTCTTAAAAATAATTATTCCCTTTTGATCCATTCCCTTTTAAATTTTCAATGTCTAATCACGAAAAACTTATATTTTGAAATTCTTGAAGGCAAAACCAATGATCTGAATCAAAAGTTTTCTTAAGTGATTTTGGTCACTTAAGATGTAATTAACTATAGGGGGTTTACCTCTATAGCGAACTTTGGAACTCAGCTTAATATAAACATTATTTAGTCTTCTATATTAAATAGGTTAATTTGTCAATCAAAATGAACAAGACCAGAACAGATGTCATAGATTCTATAGTTTATCGAGCCTCACTATCAAATAATGTATCCATTCCTTGAAATAGATGCATCGCTTGTGGTGTTGTGTTGGTTTATTTAAACTATTAAATATATGAGATCAGTTTGGTCTCGTATTTTTTAAAATTAAAATGCTAATTTTCAAAATTATATATATATATATATATATATATATATATATATATATATATATATATATATATATAT
>NEWO01000466.1:462499-473159 GCA_003013225.1 Phalaenopsis aphrodite
CATAATTGTTGACAGGAATCTCCTGGTCCGGGCATGTTTGATCACCTCTCAGACTAAGTAGATCAAGGAACCTGACAACCCATAAATGAGGAAAACACATAGGCATCTTAGCCAGGTTGTCTAAAAATAAAATAATAACCAAGTAATTAAACCAAAATATGTTTTATGCTAACTCTGCAGAGCTGATGAAGACAAAAGACGGATGCCACCCCAAATTTTCTTTATATGCCATTAGGGTGTGTTAATTTTGTTTTACAGTGATGGTCATTCAAAACCTGGAGCAAAGGATGAACCTCAACTAAACTATCAACAACAAAACAAAATTAAAGGATAATTCAGCTTTAGGGACCCATTACCCTTATGATAGTATTTTAATATTTCTTTCATTGACAATAACATTTAAACTTCTTGAGAACAAATTATAGGCACAATCGACAGTTTTCTTAAGTAATCTTAACTACTTAAGATGCAATTTGTTATAGGGAATTGTCCTTATCGGAAGATGTGAAACCTAGAACAGGTACAGCATTCTGAATTCTCTGGTAGTTCGCTTTTGTAAGGTCTCCTTTGTAGTTATGTCTTTCAAGTTGATCCACCTTGGATTTATGCTTTGGAACTATTAATGAAAAAATTCACTTTATGAAGGCTTTCCATATACTTCTTTTTGTTTTTTATTGTTATTACCTGCCTTAGTCCTCCAATTTCTCACTTCTCAGTTCACTCACATGATTTGAGTTGAAGAATTATTCACAGAAGAGGGAAACATACTAGAAAACAAGCTGGGACCTCCTTAACAACAACGACGACGATGGCAAGCAAATGACAAAACGACGACGACATAAAATGAGCATCCATAAGATTTTAACGACTCCACTGGGGACATCTTCTCTCCCCATCCCTAGTTAATAATATTTTTTTCATGATTAGGGTAATATGCCTTATATAGGCTAGATTATCCTCCTCTCATTGGCATATTTTGCTCATTTAAGTCTTGGGCAAGATCTAACCGGCATGTCTCTGATTCTAGAACCGTTCATAATGAACGAATCTTAGGATCCTAAATTCTTAAAATGATAAAACAAAATGACATGAAAAATAAATAAACATTGACAATTTTAACAAAATAAAGTCAAAACCAAGTTTTCCCAGGACTTATGTCTGTTATAATTAAAAATTGATAATATAAACAAAATTCTTAGTTTACATAACATGTCATGTCCTGAAAGACAAGTCAAGGTGAACTTTTAAATTTTTTCAAAATAACAGAGTCATAATAATGGATGCCCCAAATTTAGTCTTTTAGTTTACCAGAGGACTCGACTTGTCAACTGACAATACTTCTTGCTACCAAGGATCACTGATCAAGTTTGGGTCCGGATTCAATGAAAATGAGGTAGTGCTTCATAACTTGCCTCACATTGTGGTAAAGGGAACTGTCACCGAGGTTATAGAGCTACCAATTGAGTTCAATCTAAAATCCCACAAGAAGTTCCTTTTAATTAAGAGAAATCTATCCGAGGAAGTCTCTACTATTAAGAGGACTTTGAAATCCATTATGGTCCATCTTGTCATTGAAACCAAGGAAGAACATGGCCACATATGAAAAAAAATCCTCGTAGAGGAGTACGTAACACCGCCACCCATATTTAAGATGGGGTCCAACTATATGTTTACACCACTAACCCGCACTCAGCAGAGGAGTAGAAGCTGCTCTACCCTAAAGAAGAAAAGGAATAAAATTAACAAGACAAAGGCAATTGAGCTTAAGAAAATGGAGCTTCCTCAGAAATGTCTTCTCTTAGGAAGAAGTAGGTTATAACCTTTGTCCACTGCTCACGATGAGGAAGATGTTTGCAGAATTGCTATCAGTACACTTAGATCTTTTCCTCGATAGAAAGAAAAAAAAAGAGTTTGTATGTTTGAAGGATTTGCTCTATGTTTAAGAAACTTGTCTGAAAGGAGAACTATTGGATTGCCTAGATTGCACGGAATGGGGTGCGCAGTCTCCCTGAAAGTAAGAAGAGAAATTCTTAAGAAAGAAAAACCACACCGCAAATATCATAAAGATTATACATCTAGGGACCTCGCCAAGCTTTTCTTGGGAGACTGACAGACTCCAGTTGTTCCAGCCCAGACGTCCGCCAAGTTTTTTTTGGGGCTCAAAATGACAAGAACTACTGTCATCACAGAAATACAACACCTTCACTATTTTGCTAAAGCTAGACCGAGACATCATCCAACTTTTCCACTGACACATGATGAGCCGCTTTTAAGGGCTAAAGAAACATTTGCCAGTATGAACTCACTAGTGCAGATGTTACGAGCTAGGGATCGTACCCGTCCACAACATGATGACAAGCTAAAGGTCATATTCTCTGATGATAACTTATTGTTAGTACATTCTTAGACGAGGCTTATTCATTGGAATGATAAGCCAAGGTCAAGTTCTCTAATGATAACTTATTGTTGAGAACAACCAAACATAATCAACTATTATACGTCTCGGTAAATGTTAACAACGCCACACCCTTAAGGGTGCTTATTAAACAAAGCACTTCTATCAACATCATGAACTTGAAAACACTCGCCTATCGAATTGTTGATGCCCATAAGAAAACAACAGACACGATGATGCTACATGGCTTCAACAAAAAAGGAGAAAAAGTTATAGGGCCCCAATCACATTACTCCTAAATATTAGAGATTTTCTGACAACAACAACATTCCATGTCATAGACATCGAGACAGCCTTTAATGCTTTGTTGGGTCAACTGTGGCTCCATGAATATAAGATGTTTCCTTCGTCATTACATCAGTGCATCAAGTATCCCCATGAGGGACTGAAATACTATATTAAAAGTCATCCATAGCCATTCTTGGTACATGAGATTGTCATGTGTTGATAAATGCCAAAGAAAAGGATAAAAACAAAAAATGAACAAAGATAATAAAGAAGAAAAAAATAAAATTTAGAAGTATCATGCTACGACTCAACTGAAGGGTGAGACTCTCACAAAACTCGCATCTGAGGTCTAGGCTAGAGACAAGGATGAGGAAGAGAAAACCCAACTGTTGAAATAAAGAAACCCATGAAGATTAACATCTGCTTGGACTCCAGTTCCAAAGAAGAAAGAAAGTAAAAGACAATGATGGTGGTGACTCAAAAGGAGCCACAGTTAAAAATATCTCTCGAGGATAAAGAAGAAAAGAAAGAATACGAGTCCATGTATGAAAGGATCAATAACTATGTATAGGCCATGACACTACCTCCATTCTCTTCAAATAAAATTGAGAGTTTGGTGGTCAAAGAAGTACATGGTGAGGGTATGAAACCTAGTAACTTTGTTCCTCATCTTCTAGTCCTGAAATAAATGTAAAACAAAAATTTCTTAGAATTAATGGAACTTCCCATTGAACATTAATCATGTAATGGTCAGAAACTTGTTCAATGTAGTTTGATATCGAAGCAATGGTCAGCAAACCACTCCCATCTTTCAAAAATTATGGAAAAATCAATAATGATGCCCTAACTCAAAAAAGGTGTTGGATTCGATAGACTAGGACATCTGGATGACACAGAATTTTGCCTTATTATTACCAAAGAATCCAATATCGAATGTCTAGAAGCACCCAATTCTGAAGAACCTTCAATTAAAGATATGTCACCAAAATTTGAAGAAGAAATCAAATTGACAGTGGACGAGTTAAAAAAGGTTAAATTGGGGACTAAAGAAGACCCAAGATCAATATTCATTAGCTCACTACTTGTTGATATCGAAGAAAGAGAAATAATTCAACGGCTAAAATAATATAAAAATTGCTTCTCTTAGAGATATGACGAAATGCGTGGACTTGCTCCAGAGGTAGCATTTCACTATTCCTACACAACTTACTTATTCAACACAAGAGAAAAGGTTAAAAGACTACTCACAAAGCAAGGAGAAAACATCACAACACATCTTTAAAACAAAGAAAATCCACTAAAATTGTGTTTACAAAAAAATTATAATGCAAAAGAGAACACAATACTTAGTTTTTCCCTTTTAAAAAGTGCTGGAAGTGCCTCTCCAATGGATCTCCCAATTCTCACTGCAGTGTTGAATGTCTTCCCTCCAATACGACTCACTCCAAGTAAAACAAATCTAACTTAGAATCTAACCCTAAACTTTATATAGACCTTTTTTATGTACACATTTTTATACCTATTTTTGAGATATTATGCTTTAATGAAAGATATTTGTGTATTTTTGATACACCTAAAATATATAGTATTTTTAAATATCTTTTTATACATATTTTTGAGATATTGCGCTTTAATGGAATGTATTTGTGTGTTTTTCTTTCAGGTACAAGTAAAAAAGGTGAAAAATACTAAAAGGAGTGAAAAATGGTCAAATTTGGAGCAAAGAGGCAAAAATTGTGCTAAAATGTTTTGGCCCCTAAGCGCTAGTTAAACTGAGAAGGCCACGCCTAAGCATCAGAGGCCCCACGCTTAAGCGTCAGAGGCAGTTATTTGGTGGTTTTCTTCATTTGGCCGAATTTTGAAGAGGTATTTGAGGCACCTATTGGCTAAAGAGGGTGGTTATGACCACTATAAAGAAGGAATCCTTTGGAGAATATATCAAATTGGGAAACATTTTGAAGAGTTATCAAGGCACCCCTTGAAGATTTATAAAAGAAGGAAGTTCCGACTTTTTAAAGTGTGCTTGAAAGTTCTAAAAAGTGTTGGAAAGGAGAGTTTTGGAGAGATTTTCAGGCACCACAAATTTACTAATAAACTCTTAATTAACTAATTCTACTAATAAAGTTTATAATGTGAAGTTTAATATATAAGAAAGCAATCTTCTCCTTGTCAAGAAATATAAGTGAATGGATAAATTGAATCAGTTCAAATTGTATTGTGCCAAATAAAAACATACCTATTCTTTACCCTTGGGACCAGGCATATTGAACATTGACTAATCTTATGCTTGGTTATTGAATCTGCGGCTAGGCTGGGAGGATACCGACTCTCACTTTGGAGCTCCCACGTTCCCCTCGATTGAGGGCTAACATCTACACTTCAGCACCCAAACGATAAGACTGAATTGAGGATTTTAGTATGTCACTCTAAAATCTCCAATTCTACACCCAATAATTTTTATTTCCCTATTTATTTGCACTCAACTTTCAAGGACTTTGACCTCCCTAAATCTTGGATGTAATCTTCACTTTAGTTGTAAAACTCAACATATTTTAACAAGTTAATTAGCCAGATTGAAAGTAAATTAAGATTGAAGTGAAAAGATCATCACAATTTCTTTAACATTCTCATGGCACAACTAATTCAAATCACCATTTCACAAAATCTCATGACAAGGAGAAAGACAGAGAAAACTACTTAGAACTCATGGAGAAGATACGAGAAAACTTGGAATATATATATATAAGCAAAGTCATACAAACTTCAATAAGTAAATACAACTTATCTCTAATTCCTCCCCAAGCAAACTCCTCGAAGTTCCTTTGAATCTCTTCCTTTCTTTACAACACAAATAATTCTCCTTCGAAGCGGCAAGGAGGAAGAAATCCCTCACTTTCCTTCCACTCTTACAATCTCTTGAAGAATTCCTCACAATACTAACCACTCTCTACACTCTAATGGACACCACAAACAACAAAGACTCCGCGGACACTCCCGTGGACACCTCTTTTTCGGCCTCCAAATTGTTTCTTTTAAATTTGTAGAAGAGTTTTCAAGAGTTGCCCAAGCATACCTTAAAAAATCATCCACATTCAATGCATCTGTTGAGAGAACCGACGTGCTCGCCGTCGGCGGCCTCGATGGCGGCGTCAAGCCCGCCGTCGGCGCGCAAGATCAAATCTTCATATTTTGGTCCTTTTTGCTCCAAATCCGCTCGACAACAAAACATCAAAAATACATTTCTTTAAAGTGCAATATCATCAAAATTAGTATAAAATAGGTATGAAAATCTCAACATATTCTTCTTTAATCAAAACTCTAGAGTGAGAGCTGGTATCTTCCCTACCTAGCCGGTCTTTAGAACTATTCAAACTTTAAATTAGTTAATATTCTTTATAACTTCTCTAGTAAGGGTAAATAATATAATTGCTCATATTTGGTACAACACAATTTGCATACTATCACAATAGAATTCCTATGCTTATTACTGATTCAGATAAGAAGAAATATATTTTTAAATTCAGTGCTTTTCTTTTACATAAACTCAAGTTATCTTTTAAATTGTTACGGTTTTGTCAAAATATCAACAATACTAAAAAGATTTAAATTTTAATTACTGCGAATACATCTCTAGTTTAAGTAATTGTCTTTTTAAAATAGAAAATTTGTCGTTCAATGGAGCATATTGAGTATTTCTCTTTGGGTTTGATATTCAGGTCTTAATCAAAAAGTCCTATATTATATGATAACGATACATATACTTGCGTAGTATCTCAATATTTAAGTTAAAGAGTTAAATTCCTATTTGCTTCAGGATCAAGTTTTGACTCTATTGCAAAGTAAGGAAATATAAATGTAAATATAATCAAAGACATTGTTATACTGTTACATATAAGTAGTAAGTCAGGATCAGGTTTTTGGCGCCGTTGCCGGGGAAATTAATTGATTTAAAAGCAAATTTCTATTTTTAGAAAGTTTTATTTAAACTTTAACAATTATCGTATTTTATTTTATGTTTTATTTTAGGTTAGTGTATGCGTAATTCAAGTTCTGAAGGACTAGTGCACTATGATTCTGAATTAGAGAGAACTATTAAGAGAATCAGAAAAATAAACAAAATAAAAATCTTGAAAATCTAAAAAAATTACAAAAATAGCAAATTAAAACAATCAAAATGCTGAAATTCATCAAGATTTTAGACCTTTAAGAGATTATGCCAACCCTATTGTAGATAAACTTCATTGTAGTATTCAAAAATCTACTGTAGTGGCTAATTCATTCGAGCTTAAACCTGCTATTATCCAAATGGTATCAAATAATCAGTTTGGGGGATCAACAACTGAAGATCCAAATTTCCATCTTGCCAATTTTTTGGAATTGTGCGCTACATTTAAATATGATGGTGTATCAGATGATGTCATAAGAATTAGGTTATTTTCTTTCTCACTGAGGGATAAATCTAAGAAGTGGTTGAATTTGCTAGAACCTGGATCTATCAGAACTTGAGGTGATTTAGCACAGAAATTTCTTACTAAATATTTTCCACCATCGAAAACTGTGAAGCTTAGAAATGATCTTACATCTTTTAATCAATTTGAAGGGGAAATTATTTATGAAGCATGGGAACGATTTAAAGAACTCTTAAGACAGTGTCCACACCATGCTATACCAGATTGGTTAATAATTCAAACTTTTTTTATAATGGATTAGTTGGATCTCTTAGATCTATTACGGACGTCGCTGCTGGTAGTTCATTGACTTCAAAACCATTTCATGACGTTTATGCTTTAAATGAAGAAATGACTACCAATAATTTTAATGGCCTTCTAAGAGGGTGAATCCAAAGAAAGTAGCCAATATTCATGAATATGATGCATTTAATATAGTTGCTGCAATTTCAAGGAAGTAAGACCAATTTAGAATGAATTTTTCTCAAACAATTTCCATGATTGAAGAGAATTCTTTAGGCTAAATGGTAGATTCTCAAGCATCATTAGAAACTTTGAATGTTATAAATAACAAGCAAAATAACCCATATTCAAATTATTATTACCCAGGTTGGAAGAACTATCCCAACTTTAACTGGAAAAATACTATGGGTGGTAATAATCAACAATGAGGGAACAACAAAGGAAACCCATTGGGAAACAGGAACAGCCAAGGGAAGAATAATTTTAGATTTACTTATCCTCCAGCTTTCAACAGTAATACACAATTTAAGGATAAGAAGTTATCAATAGAAGAAGTGGTGTTACAAATGAGAAATCAGTTACAAAGTTAAGGAGCTACAATTAGAAATATTGAGAAACAACTTGGATAAATCACAAATTCATTAAGTAATAGATCTCAAGGAACACTTTCTAGTAATACTGAAACAAATCTAAAAGACCAAAATTAAGAGCAAGTAAAATCCGTTCAACTTAGAAGCAGAAGAGAGTTAAAAGGTAGAATTAAAAAAGAAACTGAAGTAGAGAGAGAAGAAATTGAAGAATCAAAATAGGATGCTCCAAAAGATTCTGAAAGACATATTTCTCCACTTAAAATTGATTTAGAAAGACAAACACCTCCATTTCCTTAGAGATTTCGTCAATATAAGTTGGATAAGCAATTTTCAAAATTTATGGAGATTTTTAAGAAGCTTACAATTAATATTCCATTTGCTGAAGCCTTAGAACAAATGTCAAGCTATGTAAAGTTTATAAAGGATATTCTCAACAAAAAAATGAAGTTTGAAAATAATGAAATTGTTGCACTTAGTGAGGAGTGTAGTGCTATAATTCAGAAGAAGCTTCCTGAAAAGCTTAAAGATCCTAGTAGCTTTACAATTCCATGTGCAAAAACAAACAAATTTTATGGGAAAGCTTTATGTGATTTAGGTGCAAGCATTAACCTTATGTCATTATCAATATTTAAAAGATTGAGATTAGGAGAAATAACCCCTACTACTATAACTTTGCAGTTAGTAGATCATTCAATAACGTACCCTAAAGGAGTTATAGAAGATGTCCTAGTGAAAGTGGACCAATTTATCTTTCCTGTTGATTTCATTGTGCTATATATGGAGGAAGATAAAGAGATACCTATCATTTTGGAGAGACATTTCCTAGCCACAGGAAGAGCAATGATAAATGTGCAGAAAGGGGAATTAACAATGCACGTCAATGATCAAACTGTTACTTTTAACATTTCAAGATCAATAAAATATCCTGCAAAAGGTAAAAATGATGAATGTTATAGAATGAATGTTAAAAGATATCTGAGTGAATGTCATTTCAGAACTAATTATGAAGAAAAATCTGAAGTGCAAGATTTAGAAAACGAGCCAGAAAAGAAATTAGGTCAATGTGAAGATCTTTTTAAGGAAGATTCAAACTATATTCGAGAAAGTTTTGAAATTTTGGACACAAAAAACAAAGATAAATCATTTTGTCCATCAATTGAAAAACCTCTAAAACTTGACTTGAAATTACTTCCTGATCATTTAAAATATGCCTTTTTAGAAGATTCATCTACTTCCAATTGAACTTAAAATCATTTTAATCCATCACAAAAAATATTCATAACAATCATCTACACAATGTTGATCAATCAGAACAGAGAGCCGTTTAATCTCGTGTGTATCCAACAGACGTAGGAGATCAAGCAGAACTTGTCCATGGTGCATAAAGCACGATCCGCATGGAGGCTACATGGCTGGAGGCATTAAATGGCAGAGCGATGCGTGGAGCCATCAGAGAGGACAAGGATGAGTTGGCACCGCTTGGATAAGTAGAAAATAGGGATTTTTGAATTATTTTAAATGCCTAAACTTCAAAAATCCATATTTTTCTCTAGAAAAATCATAAAAATAAAAGAAAAATACTCTCTTACTCAGTGAATAGAGGAGAATATTGTGGACTAAAAATAAAAATTATTTACTCACTCCCTAATTTTTAATTAATTAAATACCCTCTGTGGTATTTTAATTCTCTACGTCTTAAAACATTTCACCATGGCTTGAAATTTTGAGGGTTTGTTCCTCATGATAGAGGCCATGTCTTCTGATTTTTCCAAGGTGCGACGACATCTCTATGCTTCTAACCCTAATTTTCAAGCAAAGGTGACCATTTTGGCTTATTTTAATTATATAAATCAAAATATTACTTGAAAAATTACGAGAACAATTTCAGTAGATTTCTTGTGGTCAGAGAAATCTAGGAAAAATATTGTGATGCTTTGAATCATTTTGTGAATTTTTATACTTAGTTAAAAGTAAATACCTTATATTAATTTGTGTAAATTAAATACATATAAAAATTAACAAAATCAACTCCACATTGTTCATAAAAATCATGTCTACCTGCTGTAAAATGATTGGTGAATAATATCTTTAAACACTACAAGCCTGACTTTAACTTTGGGCATCATAAATCTTAAACAACTCAAATTTGCCTTAGAAGCACTCACTCACATAACTCTTAAATGAAACATCAGTTGATTAATCAAGTACCCTATCCTTGGGATAATTAAATTGTTAAGCTTCAATGAGCAATGGGGTAGCAACACTCTAAACCCTTATGGTTAATGGAGCAATATGATAAGTTCAGAAATGAACTCAAAATAATTCAAGAGATCTTCAAAATAGTTCAGGGTCATATCCCGAGCACTTTGGAATTTTTTGGATGTTTTGAAGGACAAATTGAACTTATTGTATTTTGTCCTAAAAACATCTATTAGGATCTTTCGAGATTCAACTAAATCATAACTTGGGGTTTGGTAGCTAAACCTTTATCTAATCATGCAATTTAAATTCCTTGCAACATTCCATACATGCCTTGCATATACTGACATTTCAGGTGGTGGAACTAGAAGACTTTCCAGGTATGCTTTTACAATTTATAGTACCGTCTTTTGTTGTACTTTCCACACTATATTTTTACACTTACAAAACTTGCATGTTAAACAACGATGACACCCTGCATGAAAACCAAAACTTCT
>NEWO01000466.1:477170-489395 GCA_003013225.1 Phalaenopsis aphrodite
GAACTCATGAGTAAGACACAAAAAAACTTAGAATTCATATATAAAAGTGAAGTCATACAAACTACAAGTAAATAACACTTATCTCTAATTTCTCCACAAGCAAACTCTTTGAAGTTCATCTGAATCTCCTCCTTTCTTTACAACACACGGAATTCTTCTTCGAAGCGGCAAGGAGGAAGAAATCTCTCACTTTCCCTCCACTCTTACAATCTCTCGAAGAATTCCTCACAATTAGACTCTCTACACTCTCCCAACACTTAACACCCACTATATTTTAGGCCAAAAGCTTCTTTTAAAGTTATGGATGAGTTTTCCCAAGAGTTGCCTAAGCATCCCTCTAAAATTCATCCTCATCAAATGCATTGTTGGATATAACCATCGATCTCGCCGTCGACAGCCTCGAGGGCACCGTTGGCGGGCTTTCTAAATCATTAAATCTGGAGTCTCAGGAAATCCTTGTCGTTGGCGCCCTAGTTCAAATCTTCACATTTTGGTCCTTTTTGCTCCAAATTCGCTCCATTTTGCATATTTTTGCTCCAATGACTCTAATTCATCATTCCTGCAACAAAACATCAAAAATACCTTTCTCTAAAGTGCAATATTATCAAAAATACTATAAAATATGTATGAAAATCTCAACATTTTTTTCTTTGGTCAAAATCCCCCAAACTTAACTATTACTTGTCCTCAAGTAATTTTAGTACTATGTAAAGGTTATGATCTATTGTAGTAAAGTTTTAATTCAAAATTACTATAAGTTTGATCTAAGTAAATACCGTAGTGAGATTTTCAGAAAAAATTCAACTAATTAAATTAACTCTGTAGCTACAAGATTATCTCGTCATCAAGTTTAAGGGTTCTAGTTTTCTATTCATTTCAAGAATGACTATATGTTGTAATATTAAGTCACTTAGAATATTTAAATGATAGGAACTTCATGAGAACACTACTCGTAAAAGATCTAATTCATAAATATAAGTTCAGGAATGTATTTAGGTTTTCCCTTTAAGTAAGTCCAGTGAAACCAATTTTTTATTAGGCATACCCTCAAGCTTCTCCTCACTTTCATAATTTTTTTTCTTTTTTTCTTTTTCATTTGGATTGTCTTCAATCCTATATATTTTCTTTTCTTTTCAGGGATTTTTGTTATTCTTTTCTTTTTTCTTTTCAAGTGAGGATTAATATATCTGAATAGCCTTTAATGATTTTGAACATCACCTTTCTTTCCCTAAATTTAAAACTCAAAGAATTTCTTTACCTTATAAATATTTCATAGCTTTTACATCATTGAGCCTCAATCTTTTCTTCTCAAATGAATTTCTAGATTCTTAATACTTCAAAATATAGTTTCCTTTACTTTAAATAGTTAATTATAGTCTTATTCTCTTATACTAAATATCTTTAATCTACAAAATTAATTTTCATTACAAAAATATTCCTTTAAATCAACCATAATATTTAAATATCTACAAAATATAATTACCTGAACTAAATTTACTACATAAAATCATATTAATAATTTTTGAAAATATTGAAATATAGAACATCTAATAGTTAATCTTTTCTTTCCCTCCCCTAAACATAAATTTTTCAATATGAAATGATGCAGGTGGAAAGAAAAATTCTAAATATAAATCATACCTCAATATTTTAGGCATTTTCATCATTCTGAAATTTTTGCAGTCCTTCTCAAAATTTCCACTTCAGCTGGTCTATAACATTAGGAGCTTTCTACACATATAAATCATTAGAGAATTTGCTGGGTAATGAATATTTGAAATAAGTATAAAATTAAACATTAAACAAACACAATAATTCACTAACACATCCACAATACTAAAAAAAACAATTACAATTAAAATGCAAAAATGAAAATTAAATCACATTACAATTCACAAAGTACTAATTAACATTCATTATCCTACACATGCAAATTTTAACTACCACACTAATAATTATAAAAATAATTAAAATAATCCAATTACAACAATAAAAATAAAAGTACAAACAAACATTTGTTTCTATTACAAAAATTACAAAAATAAAAATAAAAGTACCAGTACAAGTACATCAACTACATCAAGATATCAAAATCTCAAACTATGTCTTCATCTCCTTGGTCAACAGGTGGATTGGGCTGATACTGAGTATATCGGGGGCACTCAGAAAAAGTAACATCAGGCTCACCTCTGTAGTGCCGAGCCTGAGCTTCATAATAAGTTATCTTAAAATTTGAATGACTCTAAAGGTACTCACTATCATAATCATGTCGACGTTCTAAACTTCCAATCCTTTCATTTATTAACTCTATACTTTTCGTTGCATGGTCAATTCATTCATCAAATCAGTCAGAGTAGGGGAGCTAGAAGAAAGAAGGTCATAACATGTAGAGGGGACATCTCTACTAGTAGAAGGTTCTTGACTCATACTCCTAGTTCTCCATTTTTCGTGGGATTCATAAGTCTTCATAGGGTAAACCCATTCCTCATCACCTCCAGCTTCCATTCCAGAAAGTTGACAAAGTGCATAAATGAGGCCAGGATGTCTTAGACCTCCACTTGTTTCACTCTTTATCGTGGTCAATATATTCTTAAAAATAATTCTTCCCACATTTATATTTCTATTATTCTAAATACAGAAATTCATAATAGATCTATCTCTTGTTACCTCACTATGGTGATAGGTCGATAACAGAGTAGAGGAAATAAAATAGTGCCACGCTTTAGAGGTGGCCTTCGACATGGAAGTGGAAAAATTTACCCGTTGTCGCTGCTTTATCTTCCACGTTCCTTTCCCATCAGTGAGAAAGTTGATCACATCATTCAAGGGGCCTTCCATTGTACTGAAGGTTTCATAATGACAGCTATAAGAGTCTGGGACTTCGTAAAAGGAGTTAATGCGGGCAGCATTAAACTCAATACAAAATCCCTGAACTTGAACGATTTCGTCTTCAGAATAGAACACGTTGGCATAGAATTCTTTCATAATATTTGCAACAGCCTTATTAGTGGTATAACAGAAGTTTTTCCACCTCCACAAGGTAATAATTCACTCAATTTCTCCTCCTGGACTCTCAAAAGCTCGATCTTGTATGCACTTCTTTCCCTCAAACACCGAAGTAAACCTTGATTGAGACTTCACATTAACGAAGTGAGACTCATCGAACTCAAGTCGCCTCTTTTGTCGTGGATCTATTTCAATCTAATCAAAATTATACAAAAATTCCAAAATATACTTCAAATATGTAAATAATGGCTTCCAAGAGTGATTCTAAGAGTTCAAAACTAAGTTCCATGAATTTCTTCCCAATATTTTCTTCACATTCTCAAATTTTTTGGGTCTCCTCAATGTGGAAGAAATTCATGGTGAAAATCAAATATTTTTAGTTTGGAGTGAAGCTCTTACCTATAGATGATCAAATCTGGTGTCTAAATGCCTTGAAATTGCCCCAAAATCTAAGATCTCTCAAGCCTTAGGTCAAAAATTGCATTTTTCAGAGGAAGAGGATGATGAATAGTAGAAGTTGACTGGTCAAAATCACGGTTAAAGGTGTTTTTTTCAGGATCTCGCTGTCGACGGGCTCTATTGATTTGGTTTAATTTCCAGATTTTTGTGATTTTGATCAATTTCAAGCCTCAACGACATCCGTTTAATCAGTATAGACATAATTTTAAGTGATTAAATGATGTACTTATCAAAAATAAACTTTCACAACACAAAACATTACAATTATATATAAATTCCAAGGGGTACAATATATGTTACATGACACACCTAAGTTAGGTATTTTCTCAACCTTAATACATCAATTTAACATCGCAATCCAAGCCACAACACTTAAAGCGCTGAAAATAAACATCCTATGCTCAGTCTCAACTATACAGAGATCTAAAACCATGATTTATCAGATTACACACATAGATATACATGTAGCAATGTAAATCTACTATTCATCAGATTCAGTGCTAGATTCTCCTATGAGATCACCCATTGATTGCACATGAACAAAGAGGTTATAGAAGGGTTGGTATGAAAATTCTTCATTATAATCCTCTTCTATCAATTTCATCCTCCTCATTAGCCATATCAAATTATCTTCAATATGTCCAGAGTGAGAAAAATGTTCTTTCTTCCTCCAGTCTAGATGATCGAAGAAATCAGAGATATTATTAATTGCATTCATAACATTTTGCACCTCCTTCTCCAATTTCTTGATTCTGTGCAGGATCACCATTGTCTTGTCTGGAACTAAAGTTTGAATCAACAGTGAATTATGAGACAATTGATCCACCAAAATAGTCATATCATTTTGAACTTCATAGGTTGGGAATCTCTCAGTTGGGTCCAAAGGCTTCCAAGGTAGAAGTGCATTTTCCCAATTTTCATTGGATACATGGAACTGACTGCAAAGTAAGAAAATTGTGGAAGGATGTCCAAGCACATAAGTTGATCCATGAACGATCAGACCCAAAACTGACCTCACAATTATTGATCCAATATCGACCGACAGTCCCATTTGGATGCAGTAATTCAGAATAGCACTTTTCTTAGAAATTTTACCGATCCTCATCGTCGTTAACAGTTTTACAGAAATGAAGAAGTGCCGATATTTTAAAATGGAATTTAGAAGTGTCGCAAAAAAATTAACATACCCTTTTTCTCTCATTTCTCAACCTTTAGTTTTGTCCGTTAAATATTGGTAAATTTCATTCATCTGGTTTCTTGTCGGGATGAAGTTGGAATAACGATAGACAGAAATGTTCTCAATCATGTATAATTCATTAATTTGTATAGGAGTAAAATTTATCCATCTACCTCACACATAGATGACTCCCTGGTTGATTCCATGCAAGTTAGCATAAAATTCCTTCACCACAGGAACAACCACGGCGACGGTACTGCAGCACAACACTTCTCATCTTCGCCGCACTATCATCTTTTCAATTGTCATCTACCTCACACAGTTCAATTTATATTGTGTCAAATAGGAGCATTCCTATTCTTTACCCTTTGGTCCAGACATAAAGAACATTGACTAATCCTATGCTTGGTTAATGATTCTGCGGCTAGACTGAGAGGATACAGACTCTCACTTTGGAGCTCCCACGTTCCCCTCACCTGAGGGCTAACATCTACACATCAGCACCCAAACGATAGGACCAAATTAAGGATTTTAGTTTGTCACTCTAAAATCTCCAATTCTACGCCTGATAGCAATATTTCCCTATTTATTTGCACCCAACTTCCAAGGGTTTTGACCTCCCTGAATCTTGGAAGTAATCTTCACTTTAATTATAAAACTCAACATATTTTAACAAATCAATTGACCAAATTGAAAGTAAATTGAGATTGAAGTTAAAAGATCATCACAATTTCTTAAATATTTTCATGGCTTTATTAATTCAAATCACCATTTCACAAATCTCGAGATAAGGAGAAAGACAAAGAAAACTACTCAAAACTCATGGGAAAAACACAACAAAACTCGAAATTCATATATAAAATTAAAGTCATACAAACTATAACAAGTAAATAACTTATCTCTAACTTTCTCCCCAAGAATACTCTTTGAAGTTCCTCTGAATCTCTTCCTTTGTTTACAACACACAGAATTCCTCTTCGAAGTAGCAAGGAGGAAGAAATCTCTCACTTTCTTTCCACTCTTACTATTTCCCGAAGAATTCCTCAAAATTACACGCTCTAGCAAGCTCTCTACACACTAATGGAACCTATCTAACCTCCGGGACTCTTCTATTTTCGGCCAAAACCTTCTCTTTAAAGATGTGGATGAGTTTTCCCAAGAGTTGCTTATGCACCCCTCCAAAATCCGGCCTTATCTATTGTACAAGTACACATAACCGTCAATCCCGCCGTCGGTGACCTCGATGGTGCCGTCGGCGGCCTTCTGGAGATTTTGTCCTGTAGCCCCGGGAAAATCTCGCCGTTGGCGGCGTCGATGGCGGCGTCGATGGCGCCGTCGGCGCTCTAGTGCAATTCTCCACATTTTGGTCCTTTTTTGCTCCAAATTTGCTCCTTTTTGCATCTTTTTGCTCTATTGACCTTAATTCATCATTCATGCAACAAAACATCAAAAATACCTTTCTTTAAAGTGCAATATCATTAAAAACAGTATAAAAGAGGTACGAAAATCTCAACATATTTTACTTTGGTCAGTTTCCAAGGTAGCAATACATTTTTCCAATTTTCATAGGTCACTTAGAACTGACTGCAAAGTGAGAAAATTGTGGAGGGGTGTCCAAGCCCATAAGTTGATCCATGAACGATCATGCCGAAAACCGACTTCACAATTATTGATCCAATGTCGATCGACAGTCCCCTTTGGATGCAGTAATTCAAAATGACACTTTCTTTAGAAACTTTACCGATCTTCATTGTCAGTAACAGTTTCGCAGAAATGAAAAAGTGTCAATGTTTTGAAATGTAATCTAGGAGTAATGCAGAAAAACTAACATACTCGTTTTCTCTTGTTTCCCAGTCGTCTGTTTCGTCTGTTAAATATTGGTAAATCTCATTCATCTAGTTTCTCGTTGGGATGAAATTAGAATAGTGGCAGACAAGAAGATTCTCTATTATTTATAATTCGTTGATCCATGGAGTAGTGAAATTAATCCATCTTCCTCGCACATAAACAACTCCTTGGTTGATTCCATGTAAATTTACATAAAATTCTTTCACTACTGGAACAACCACAGCGGTAGTAGTGTAGCACTGCAGTTTCCATCTTCGCCGCACTATCATTTCTTCAATATCCGTGGGGGGATTATTCAATCCGCAATTTACGAATCCTTGTTCCTTGATTAATCTTTTCTTCGTCAGCAACTTGTTGAAGATTCGTTGCGCTTCTGCACTAATAAACTTTCGCCGATTGAAAACTCGCATTCTAGGATTATCAGGGGAATTGGATGCCATAAGAATGAAATTGGTAGAGTTTCACTACATTTTTGGAGGGAAAATATGAACTAGAGATTGAATTTTTGAGTTTAAAAAGAGAATTCTAGCCCAAAAATCACCAAAAACCGCCATTTGAACCCAAGTAACTGTCAATTCGCCGGTCTCACCATCGGCGAGTTTGATGGCGCCGTCGGCGAGCCTCTGTACCAATTTTCTCTGGACTCTCGGGAAAAACCTGCCATCAGCGGCGTCGAGGGCGCCGTCGGCGCCCAAGGTAAAATTTGCACAGTTTTGCTCTGGTCCGAATGCGTTCCAATTTTTCTTCATGGATCCAATTTTTATGATATTTCAAAGGTAAATAAGAGTAGTATAGTTTAATACTACCACAGACTAACGATAATTTCAAATAAAAACTACTATAATCGTGATAAAAGTAAAGATAAATATGGGTTGCCTCCCATACAGCGCTTGGTTTAACGTCTTCAGCCCGACCTATTTAGGTTTCATTCAGGTTGACTGATCATTAAAACCTCCTTAAAATTTGGTATTTTACCCTCATAATAAGATTTTAATCTGTGTTCATTTACTTTAAATCTATTTCCCATCTTCTGATCTTCAATCTCAACAGCTCCGTAAGTATAAACTTGAGTCACACTAAAGGGTCCTAACCAACGAGCTTCAATTTCCCAGGAAATAATTTCAGCCTAGTGTTGTAAAGCAAAACTTCTTATCCTGGTTCAAAGTTCTTTTGATTAATCTGTCGATCATGCCATAACTTTAATTTTTCCCTACAAATTATGTCATTATCATAAGACACGTTTCTTAACTCTTCCAATTCATTTACTTGTAATAATCTCTTCTTACCAGCATCTTTCAAATTGTAATTGAATTCTTTAATCGCACAATATGTTTTATGCTCCAATTCTACTGGTAAGTGACAATACTTTCCAAAAATCAGTCTGTAAGGAGTCATTCCAGTAGGAGTTTTATAAGCAGTCCTGTAAGTCCATAATGCAGTATCCAGTCTAGTGGACCAATATATTCTATTAGGGTTTACAGTTTTTTCAAGTATTTGTTTAATCTCTCTATTAGAAACTTCAGCTAACCCACCAGTTTGAAGATGATAGGCAGTAAAGATTCAATGAATAATATTAATTTTTTCTACTAATCTCTGAATGTATTTATTTCTAAAATGGGATCCTCCGTCAGTGATAATCATTCTAGTCATTCTGTATTTAGTGAAAATATTTTTTATTAAAAATCTTGAAACACTTTTAGCATCACAACGAGGTAAGGCTTGTGCTTCAATCTACTTAGAAACGTAGTCCACTGCAATTAATATATATATAAGTTTCCAAATGAAAGAATAAATGGTCTCATAAAATCTAATCCCAAACGTCAAAGATCTCAACTTTTAACATAAAATTTAGAGGCATTTCATTTCTTCTAGATATATTGCCTACTCGTTGTCATCGATCACAAGTTTTTATGTATCTATAAACATCTCTAAAGATAGTAGGCCAATAAAATCCAGCTTGTAAAATTTTATAAGCAGTTTTATCAATCTCAAAATGCCCTCCAAATTCATAATCATGATATTTCTGTATGATTAGTTCAATTTCTTCATAAGGTACACATCTCTTCATAATCAGATCTTTACATTGTTTGTATAAATAAGGCTCATCCAAAAAATATGATTTTGCATCATGAATGAATTTCCTTTGTTGTTGCAGTGTCAGCATAGGTGGAAAAATATCACTTACAATGTAGTTAACAATATTGGCATACAATAGTATTTTCCACTCATTAATATTATAAAGTTGTTCATCAGGAAAACTGTCTGTAATTTCATTGTCAGTGTCAGATGATTCTTGATTTTCTAATCTTGACAAATGATCAACAATTTGATTATCAGTTCCCTTTCTATCAATAACCACAAGATCAAATTCTTGCATCAAAAGTATCTATCAAATCAACCTTGGTTTAGCATCCTTCTTTTGCATCAGATATTTAATAGCAGAGTGATCGATATGCACAACACATTTAGCTCCAATTAAATAAGATCTGAATTTATCTAAAGCATACAAAATGGCTAGTAACTCTTTTTCAGTAACAGTATAGTTAATTTGTGCATCATTAAGAGTTTTACTAACGTAGTATATAACTTTAAAAATCTTTTCATACCTTTGTCCAAGGACAATTCCAATAGCATAATCACTAGCATCACACATAAGTTCAAATGGTTTCTCTCAGTTAGGTGAAACTATAATAGGGGCTGTGATTAATTTTTCCTTTAATAACTTAAAGGCATTTAAAACAGCTTTCAGTAAATTCAAATTTCTTGTATTTTTCTAAAATTTGGCATACAAGTTTGGTAATTTTTGAAAAATCTTTAATAAAATGTCTGTAAAATCCAACATGTCAAAGAAAACTCCTAACCTCTCTTACATTAGTAGGAGGTGTTAGTTTAGATATAACTTGAATTTTTGCATGGTTTGCTTCCATACCATCTTCCAAAATTTTATGCCCTAACACAATTCTTCCTGCAACCATAAATTGGCATTTCTCCCAATTCAGAACCAAATTTGTTCTTTCGCATAACTCCAAAACTTTTTCAAGATAATTTAAGCATGCGTTAAATGATGTTCCAAATACAGATAAATCATCCATAAATACTTCCAATCCATCATCAAAAACTTACTAAATATGAACATCATACATCTTTGGAATGTTGCAGGTGTATTATATAATCCGAAAGGCATTCTTTGAAAAGCAAAAGTTCCAAAAGGACTAGTAAATGTTGTCTTTTCTTGATCCTCAGGAGCAATATAAATTTAATGGTAACCGGTATATCCATCTAAAAAAACAAAAATATTTGTGTCCAGCAAGTCTATCCATTATTTGATCTAAAAAGGGTAAAGGGAAGTGATCTTTCCTGGTGACAGCGTTTAATTTTTTATAATCAATGCAAATACGCCACCCAGTAACTTGTCTGATAGGTATTAATTCATTATTTTCATTTATTTCAATAGTCACTCCTCCTTTCTTAGGAACACAATGAATATGACTTACCCAAACACTATCTGAAATAGGATATATAATTCCAGTGTCTAACCATTTCAAAATTTCCTTCTTAACTACTTCTTTCATCATCATATTTAATCTCTTTTGTGGATCAACTCTTGGTTTATATTGTTCATCTAATATAAGTCTGTGCATACAGATAGAATGACCGATTTCCTTAATATCAGCTAAGGTCCAACCAAAAGCTTTCTTATATCTTTTTAATGTATCTAACAGTCTTTGCTCTTGCAGATCATTTAATTCTAAAGATATAATAACAGGTAATGTAGATGAGTCTCCTAAAAACACATACTTCAAGTGGCTAGGCAATACTTTCATCTCAAGTTCAGGTGGTTTTATAATTGATGGAAATATATTTTTATCGACATTTTTCGTAATATCCAACATCTTAAATCTTTCCTGAACATAATTTAATTCTTCATTTTCTATTTCATCCAGAATAATTTCATCATTCTCTTCAAATTGTTCTTTCTCTTCAAAATGTTCTTTCTCTTCAAAATGTTCTTTCTCTTCAAAATGTTCTTTAAATTTTTTTTCAATAGATGTTCACTAATTTTCATGCGAAAACATTCATTATCTCTTTCGGTAGCAGGGTATTTCATAGATTTCACAATGTTAAAAGTCACTTCTTGATCATTAACTCTCATAGTTAATTCTCCTTTTTGAACATCTATCATAGCTTTTCCAGTAGCCAAAAATAGTCTCCTTAAAATGATAGGTATTTCTTTATCTTCCTCCATATCTAAAACAATGAAATCCACAGGAAAGATAAATTTATCCACTTTTACTAACACATCTTCTATAACTCCTTTAGAATATGTAACTGAACGATCCGCTAAATGTAGAGTTACAGAAGTAGGTGAGACTTCTCCTAATCCTAATCTTTTGAAAATTGATAGAGGCGTAAGATTAATGCTGGCTCCCAAGTCACACAAAGCTCTTTCATAAAATTTTTCTCCGATAGCACACGATATAGTGAAACTGTCAGGATCCTTTAGTTTTTCAGGAAGCTTTTTCTGAATAATTGCACTACACTCTTCGCTAAGTGCAACAGTTTCATTATCCGTGAACTTCCTTTTCTTGTTCAGAATATCTTTTCATAAATTTCACATAATTGGGCATTTGCTCTAAAGCTTCTACAAAGGGAATATTTACCGTTAACTTCTGAAGAATTTCTAAAAATTTGGAAAATTGTTTATTTTGTTTGTGTTGCTTCAATCTTTGTGGAAATGGTGGTGGAGGTTTCTCCACAGTAATTTTCATTGGTGTAAATGGATACTCTAAATCTGGGTATTTATGATCCTTTTTCTTTTTCGGTATCCACTTTCTCTTTTTCAGTTTCTGCTTCTTTTTGCACTCTTGTTTCCAATTCTTTTCCACTTCGTAATTGTATCACTTTGATTTGTTCTTTTCCTTGGTCTTTAGGATTTGGTTCCACAGCACTAGGAAAAGTTCCTAATGTTTGGTTACTAAGTGCAGTAGCGATATGTCCCAATTGGTTTTCAATATTCTTAATAGCAGTTCCTTGATTTTGTAATTGATTTCCTTGATTCTGCAATTTTTTACCCATGTTTAATATCAGCTCTTCCATAGATAACTTCTTTTCCTTAATTTGAATATTAATGTTAAATCTTGGTGGATAAGAATGTCTATAGTTAACATTTCCTTAGTTAGATGAATTTCCTAATTGGTTCACTGTGTTGTTTGCCCATTGTTGATTTGTAGAGGAATTGTTATTCCAATCAAAATTTGGATAATTCTTCCAACCTGGGTTATAATAATTCGGATAAAGATTGTTGGGCCTATTAATAGTATTTAAAGTCTCATATGAAGGTTGAACATCCACAAATTGCCCAGATGAAATCTCTTCCATCATAGGACGTGTTGGAGAATAATTCATCCCATAATGATCTAATTTCCTTGATATTGCAGCAATTTGGGAAGCTAACATAGATATTGCATCAGAATCATAGATACTAGCTACTCTTTTAGGATTTACCTATTCAGAGGGCCATTGCAAATTGTTGGTAGCCATCTCTTCTATTAATGAATAAGCCTCATCAAAAGGTTTTGACATTAAAGGAAGACCAGCCGCAACATCTATAATCGATCTAAGAGATCCCACTAATCCATTATAAAAAGTTTGAATTATCAACCAATATGGTAACGAATGATGAGGGCATTTCCTAAGAAGATCTTTAAATCTCTCCTAAGCTTCATATATTGACT